>WUAW01006926.1:18290-30234 GCA_017165845.1 Thaumetopoea pityocampa | reverse complement strand
GTTCTCGTCATGTGGAACAGCAATATCAACCAGCATTACACGACGCACTGATCGATCTATTATCACAATATTATTTTTATTATTATTATTTCAGTGTATTTTGTAGTCTATATTTATGAATTAAATATCTATAGCTTTAGGTAAGCTTGTGTTTCACACTCCTTCATTGACCATCTGATACTTCACCTACCTTATGTACTGTCAGCACCATTTAAAAGTTGACTGGTAGAAAGTGCCTCGGGTATTAAGTCCACGCGTATACTATTACCGAATGAGGTATAAATAAATATAATTACTCAGTAGACATTCAGTGTGGGACGTTCATTCAATATTTCCTATATTTGTTACACAATTTATAGCTATTTAATGCTAAAAAAATCAATTAAACGTGTCGGGACCGTTTCAGGCGTGGTACCAGTGGTTCCAAGCGACACAGAAGGGCGAAGAGCCCACGGCGTACAGGTGGCGCTTGCGGGAGGACGACGGCTTGCAGCTGAACCCCAAAACGTTGACGTCGGGCCTCGACGATTATCCGAGGTGATACATTTTTATCAACCTTTGATCTATTTACACTATCTATTATATATCTATCTATTTATATAATAATAATAATAATATTCTGGACACTTTTTCACGCACATTGATCTAGTCCCAAACTAGGATTCCCCGTGTCTTGGGTACTAGACAACGATATACATACTTATATAGATAAATACTATACATAAATAGATAAATACATCCATGACTCGGATACAAACATTTGTGCTCATCACACAAATCTTTGACCCTACCAGGACTCGAACCTGGGACTCATTGGCACAGAAAGCAGGGTCACTGCCCACTGCGCCAATCAGTCGCCAATATATTTCTAGTTTGACTATATAGAGTCTAACACACGAATCATGAGCCTGAAAAATAGCTGAAAACTCAAAAAATCCGAGTCTAGTAGGCTCTAGTACTACTGAATATTACCATTTCTATCAGTGTTATACTATGACTATCGTTGATATCCAAAGTTGCCCATATCGACCCCAGGGGTCAATGATGATCTGTTGGGGGTCGAAGGGATCTTCTGCGGGTCCTATATTTTTGTAACAAAACAAAAAAGATGGTATTTATACTATTATAAAATTGTTAAATGGCAAATTTTCAAAAATCAAAGGTATTTAAAAACAAACTACTCAGAGCGACTAATTAAGGGCTTCTGAAACCGAATCTGTCGATGTTTGTTTCTTTGATTGTTTGTTCGAGCTTCACGCAAAAACCAGCTAGTACATTTTGGTCAAACAGTTATAATATTAAAGGCACTATTCCGACTTAAATACTGCGGTATGTTTCATCAAAATCGGTCCAGTCGAATCGAAGATACAGCTCGATCCCTGTTTTAGTAGCCGCCGTTAAGGTACGAGAGCTCAAGTAAAAGTGGTTCTTAGAGACTTTAAATAAATCTATGATTGTTTCGGGACTTCTCATGTAGCGGAAAACTGACATTCACGCGAGCGGAGCCGCGGGCAAAAGATTTTACAGTTCTTAGCAAGTTCCTAAAAATTGTAAAATCCTATCTGTTAAATTATTGTCTAAAAAGATGATAGAACATCTCAATCTACTCTTTACTGCGCTACTTTCATCATCATATCAGCCCACAGACGTCCTATGCTGGACATATTCCTCCTCTAATGATAGCCACACGGAGCGGCTATGAGCCACCTGCATCCGCCCATTGCCCGCGACCCTTACCAGGTCATCGGCCCAGCTAGTCAAGCCCGCATCACGCTTTCCGGTTCGGGGTCGCCACTCCAGCACTCTAAGACCCCAGCGTCCATCGGTTCTGCGAGCTACGTGCCCCGTCCACTGCCACTTCAGTTTTACAATCCTTTGAGCTACGCCGGCGACCCTAGGTCTCCTGCGGATTATCTCATCACGGATTCTGTTTTGCACTAGGTTCGCTCCTTTACTGGGTTATTTTACTCTTTACGTTATTTTTGAAAAATTATCAAAACTTTGGAAACACATCTATATCATTGATACCTAATAATCTTATACGAGCTTTAGGCGTTCATCGATGACTGTAATAAAAGATAAAAGATTATCTCACTAATCTGAAAATACACTCTATTAACATTTGATTTATTATTTTAACATTTGGTCGATATTGAATAACGGTCAATATCGACCAAATGTTAAAATAATAAATCAAATGTTAATAGAGTGTAATTTCAAATTAGTGAGATAATCTTTTATCTTTTATTACAGTCATCGATGAACGCCTAAAGCTCGTATAAGATTATTAAGTATCAATGATATAGATGTGTTTCCAAAGTTTTGATAATCCTTTCAACCGTCGAAATTTGTGAATATTAGTGATAAAACGTAACATCATGTATGTTTCGGCTCGGTATCAAGCGCCGTAATAAATATTTAAAAAATGGTACGTGATTCCTATGTCATCTGTGGTTTAGCCGCGATTTCGGAACACACGGACTAAGGATACGCAAAAACGCAACATTTTTTGAACCGTTTGACGGAAACGTAGGTCGGTACTCGCTATAAATGTTTGCTATCTCGTTTTGGCGTTTGACGCTAGAAAAAGATATGAAAGGACCAAATTTAGTTAAGTTCTGTTACAACAGAATCGGCACCATTGTGAATTGTAGTGATAAAACGTAACTTCATGTATGTTTCAGCTCAGTATCAAGCGCTGTAAAAAAATATTAAAAAAATTGTAAGCGATTTCTTTGTCATCTGTGGTCGCGATGCAGTCTAGATAAATATTATCGTTCTAATTTAACACTAAATAGAAAAGAAACCTCTGTTGCCTCGCCTATTATAAATGCGCCTGATTCGACTTAATTTTGGGATAAATCATGTTACCGCAGGGCGTCTCATCCTTCAGACATAGAGAGACACGTGGACCTCCGGTGTTGGATGTTTGCGGCTGCGGACGCGCTGGCCGCCATAGCGCAAGTGCTGAAGAGGGACCCGACCAAGTACGTTTAGTAACTACTTAAAAAATATCTGTTAAAACCAAAAAACCCGTCTGCGGTGCAAATACACCAAGCTTAAATGATTAAAGACATATAGGTACAGCCCGCATATTAAAGCGCATAAAATCCGCCATTTTGATTTTTTTAAGAATTACATGTACACAGGCCTAAACGTAATGACGTATCATTTATCAAAATCGGTTGAGCCGTTGTGTAGTTACGAGTGGACATGTGAACGGACATACATATATATAGGTTAGACACATAACCCTCCCTTTGGGTTCGCCGCAGTCGGGTAAAAAACTTTGTTTTCAATAAAAAATACTACGTGTACTTATTTATGTATATTTGTTGGAAGTTATACTTCTTAAGCTTAAAAATATGTATGTGTATAACATAGGTTGCATAGTTTTGTTTTAAAAGCTGGAATTCATTTCAAAAATAATTTTCATCATCGAATCCGAGAAATCCTCAGAATCAACCCATCACGTCAAGATTTGAGATGTTTGAGGTTATGCACTCATAAATGGCGTTTTGGGACACTTAAGATTATCTACAAGGCCTTTTGAAATAATATTATTATTAAAATAAACCTAAAAAAACGTTGTAGAGGTTGTAAATATTTTTAAAAGTGTCTCAAAATGCCATTTTTTGTGAACATAACCTCAAATATCTCAAAATCTTGACGTGATGGGCTGATTCTGAGAATTTCTCGAATTCTCGGATTCGGATTCGACGACGAAAAATACTTCGGAAATAGTTTTCAGCTTTCTAAGAACAAGCGCAGTCATTTCACTTGCAGACCTGTGTAATTATTGTCAACTGGCATCTGGCAGCAAATGCGCGTTGGCGGCTAACTTCACGGCTAACTTCATTATGTGGATTTTACGTTTAAGGTTCGAGTCTGTGAGAAACCAGCTTGCGGACGAAGAGCTGTTAAACGAACTTCATTGGTCGCCTCACACGCAGAGGTATGCGGACTACGGTGAGTTTATGCTCTCCTGGTACTTATTAAAAGTGTCAGAGTTTAGGTCAACAACGGATGCAATATGCAGTTTGCGGCAAACGAAACGCAAACTCGACTGAGTGAGCGGCCGATTGTAGCAAATCAGCCACCGACTAGATCGAGTTGTATTTTCAAATCAGCTCCCGAGTCGCGGCGCAAAACGACTATACGACACACGAGGGTTCTTTTTAATTTATTCATACTATATCTATACTATTATGAAATTGTTAAATGTCAGATTTTCAAAAATCAAAGATATTTAAAAACAAACTACTCAGATCGACTAATTAAAGGCTTCTGAAATATGTCGATGTTTGTTTGTTTGTTCGAGCTTCACACAAAAACCAGCGGGTAGATTTTGGTCAAACCATTACAGTCTTAAAGGTACTATTTCAACTTAAATACTGTGGTATGTTTCATCAAAATCGGTGCAGTCGAATCGAAGATACAGCTTGATCCCTGTTTTAGTAGCCGCCGTTAAGGTACGAGAGCTCGAGTAAAAGCGGTTAGGTGCGTTTTATATAAATATCTATGATTGATTCGGTATTTCCCAGGTAGCCGAAAACTGACATTCACGCAGGCGGAGCCGTGGTCAAAAGCTAGTATGTAATAAAACTGTACCTGAACCGAATCTGCACATTGAATATATTTCGAAAATTTTGACTGAGATATACCTACTTCTTTAGCGATATAGAGACCTATTTATTTTTGAATTTATCTCTGTCTGTCTCTTTGAAATTATGTCACGCAAAACTACTAAACGGATTTTGATGAGGTTTTCGCTCATATATTATTGTTAGACTGGAATAATGACCGAATGAATGAAGTTATGATATTGCAAAGTTGTTTTGGATTAAATTGATGAATCCAAGGAGCCACGAAGTCTATGCGGGTGGAGCTGCGAGCAACAGCTAGTCCAGAATAGAAGTCGTTATGGAACGTACTCATTTTTAGACCATGACAACAGCAATTTATATTGTCAGCTAGATAAGAAAGAGACTGTCATTAAATTAAATCGTTATAATGATATGTGAGGTGATATGACTCAGGTCTCCATACTGATGGCGTGCGCCTGGTGCGTCACCAGCCTAAGAATCCTTCCGAAAGTCCCAGAGTGGTCCGCAGCGTCACTGTGCCGCCTCGACCGAAGCTCGTCACTTCCGCCTTTGGTGAGTACATCTTCATTTGTTATGTGTTCCTAGTACTCGTTGAAAGTGTAAATTTTTTTCTCAAAAAAAAAACTAATCTGTAATTGCGCGCGCGTATCGCCGCCGATTGAGTCACACCATAACGTCACGTAATAAAAACTATCACTGACTAACTGACAGAATGCACAGGCTTTTCTCCAAGGTCCGTCATCTTCGTTTGTCATGTGTTCCTAGTACTTATTGAACATTTTAAGTGTAAAAAAATTCTTGTGTGTGTGTCCATGCAAAGTTTGCTCTGAAATAAAAAGTAATCTGAAATTGTGGTCGCGTATCGCCGCTGATTGAGTCACACCAACGAGTAAGAGTCTACTTAATAAAACTTTATCACTGACATGGACTTGGAAGAGTCCAAGGTCTGTCGGTTCTGTGGGCTACGTGTCCCGCCCACTGATACATCAATTGTAGAATCCTTTCAGGTTATAATGGAAATTCATTTTACTACTAGTATTAATGGTACACAACCTACCGAATACCTACCGAAGGGCTATGCTCGGTATTTCTCTACGAGATCGAGTCAAAAATGAGGAGATCCGTAGAAAAAACAAAGTCGATGACATAGCCCGTAGGATAAGCAAGCTGAAGTGGCAAATGGATGGTCGATGGGGCAAAAAAGTCCTTGAATGGAAACCACGTACTAACAAGCGCAGTGTGGGACGGCCACCTACGAGATGGACCGACGACCTGGTGGGGATCGCTGGGTGTCGCTGAATGCAGGTGGCTATGGACCGGTCGCGCGGGAATTCGATTGGAGAGGCCTATGTTCAGCAGTGGACAGCTACGGGCAAACATGATGATGATGAACCTAACGAATAATGTAATGAAATGCGTCGATTGTAGTTAACGAACGAAAAAAAAATGTAGACATGTACAACAGTACCACAGACATAAGTAACAATGATGTACCTACGAAGTAAGCATTCTTTTGAAAGGTGCGTAAATATTTCAGCCAATTATAAAACAGTACATTTCCTGGGGGTAAAATCCTCGATGGCCATTGGCCGAACGTAAGCGCGCGAATGTGGTGACCGCTTGTTACGAGCAAGATAATATGAGTTTATCTGTTATTACATTTTCAACCTTACGAGTAGTGTAACAAGGACTTATTGAATTTGTGCTTACAATCAGTTGATCGGCGCTTGTTAGCATCCGTCTGCGCTGACGAACAATGCCGATGTAAATTATTTTTGTGGTACTACTGTATGTATGTATGATATTCAGTGAGATCCAAGAACAGGTTTTATTTGAAGTACCTGTATTTTTTTTTAATTTTATGTAGATCATCGCATTGGTAATTACTATAATCGTTTTATAAAATATGAAAAAAAATAAATGTATTGTAAATAAATATTTTCCGCAGGTTATGTGTCCCTATTTCCGATGTTGCTGAAAGTGCTGAAACCGGACAGCGACAAACTTGGCAAAATACTCGAAGACCTCGACAAACCCGACTTGTTGTGGTCGCCTTATGGCCTTAGGTAAGTTGATTTGCCAACTTGGACCACTAAACCAAACTGGTGTGCGCCCATCTGATAAGTGGGTACAATTCCCATAGCCATGAATGAACAAAATAATACTATAGTTAAGGACCATGGTTAAATACCATGGTTCATGATATTGTTATGAATGGCCCTGTGTGAGATAACACATGACGTATATACTTAAAATTCTCTAGAACATTCTACCCCTTGTTTATCAAAATAGCCAGCAGCAATTAAGTAACTATCTACGAAGTGATCTCAAACTCGGAATGCGAAACTTCTGTGGCAGGAGTGGCAGTATCGGATCTTCTGATCAGACGGGTGTTATGTCTGTCGGAACCTGCCTTCGCTCAAATGGTTGATGTCGGGACATATATACGCTAAATCGTTATCAAACTTCATTAGCGCGATTCAGACTTCTATGTCTAGGATGCTCTCACTCAAGAAGTGCGCCATCTGTTGAGGATGTGTGGTACTAAGTAGTGAAGCGGGTCCTCACAAATCTTTTGGTTTTATCTTTTTGCTGTACTGCTGTGGGTTTTGTATTTTTTTAGATCCCTCTCAAAGTCCTCACCGCTGTACATGAAGCGGAACACGGAGCATGATCCGCCATATTGGCGCGGTCAGGTCTGGATCAACATCAACTACTTGGCGCTGTCCGCGTTGAAGCACTACGGCAGCGTGGAGGGGCGGCACGCGGCCCGCGCGCGGGAGCTCAAGTCGCGCCTGCGGGACAACGTCGTCAGTGAGTGCCTTTGTTCTATGATCGCCTGGTACTTCTGAATACAGTACGTCAGGACTCGGGAGATGTCATTGGCCAATTTCGTCAAACCGAACTTGAATCTGTGAATTACAGATTAAAAATCACTCTTGTTCATAATTTAACATAATAATAGACTGATATATGTCATTTTGAAGATGATATGACCTGTTTGAAGCGGTAATGAATAGGCGTGGAGCCGGAAATACGTTCATTTCTATGCCTTCGGCCCATTACGTCAAACCAAACTTTACCGAAACAGTTGCGCCGAATCTGAATTTATTAAAATCAAATAAAAATAGATCTCATTACAGAGTATTAAGATTCATATTATCATTTCGAATATGGTCTGACGTGTTTGAAGCGGTAATGAATAGGTGCAGAAGCGGTAATACGTTCATTGTTATTGGTCGAACGACCACACACATTGGTATCTCTCGAGTTGTGTTATACTATAGAACTATTACTTTGATTTATTATAACTTATTTAAAATTGAACTGTTTGTATTATCATCACTTACCAGGCTACAGACGTACACTGCTGTGACGTAGGTTTCTGGTAATGAACGCCAATCCAGACAGCTATAACGAAATGTCCATTTGATGAACAGCACACAGCTTCAAGTGATGTTGTGTTCCTGGTAGAGGCCAAGATGTGTCCCCCCCCATCTCAGGGACTAGAGGCATAACAATTCAGCTTTCAAGAGTAAATTATCACATCAGTCTATATCGGCTTGTCTCTATGAACGACAGAGTGTGAATATTGCCAAGCTTTGAGAAATAGAAGATTATATTTTGTTTTTGTTTACTCCATATAATATTCTGTTCTTGCTTCTGATGCCTTCCAACTCCATCTACTCTACTATGCTAGATCTTCAACACCTTCAATGATGTTCTTACATCTTAGCTCACGACGTCTAGCCAGAGTTTTTTTGGATGGCCCCAAGGCCACCTTCCAAGTATAGTCATATCATTTCCTGAAATCAACCTTTTTGGAACTTACCACGTCAGTGACACCAAAACTGCCTCAGATATACTACGTAGTCGGTTAGACCGCCTAACGCCGCTTAACTCAAGCTCGGTTCACTCCGCAATCTATATTATCACCGTCTACGGCCACATATAGAAAAAACTGTTTTGTTTTATGAGCGCCTAGTACTTTTGTACTTTAAACAAACTGACAATTAGTAAATAAATGTATATTTATGGTGCAGGGAACATCCTGAACGAGTACAGGCGCACTGGCTACCTGTGGGAACAATACTCCGGGGAGGATGGCAAGGGATCCGGCTGTCGGCCCTTCACCGGATGGACAGCGCTCGTCGTACTGATCATGGCTGATGAGTATTAAACTCGGTTATAAATCAAAATGATCTTCCAGAAAAACGTAATAATGGTAGCGTTTCGAAATTAGTTCCGATTGCTGGAGAACTTTATATTTTAAACGCAAAAACTAGCAACATGAAAAACCATTTTGGTCTGGTCATAAAAGGACAAAATATCCAGGGCCGTAAATTAACCTGTAAAAAAATAGTTCCCGGAATTAAAAAATGCGATTCTGTGTATAGTCTGTACTTACTGTGATATCCGATGAACATGATGAACTATGAGATATGAGATTGGATACTTAAGGCATATACGAGTATGTATCAAAATTACACTTCAGGCACTAAATCCTAATATAAATTAGATTATTACAGTTTACTAGTTCAGGATTCAGATTAACACTCACGTCTAATTTAAATCATTGAACTGTTTGTATCATCATCACATGTTAGCTCACAGATGTCCACTGCTGGACTTAGGTTTTCTGTAATGAACATCACACCGAACGATTGTAACTTACTATCCATCTCTGTAAATAAATTCGGGGAGTAGCCATCATGGCCCCATTAAGCTAACGCCTAACAGCATAGCTCCAAGCGCTGCTGTGTTAAAAGGACAAAATATCCAAGGCTCTAAATAAATTTAAAAAATAGTTTCCGGAATTTAAAAAAAGTTCTATGTATAGTCTATACTTACTGTGATATCCGATGCACTATGAGAGTTATCGATACTTGAGGCATATAATATGTAGTTACCTTTTAGGCGCCCAATCCTATTTATAAATTAAATTAGATTATTTCGGTTTACTAGTTTAGGGTTCAGAATGTCACTAACAATATAATTAGCTTCTTATTCTTGCGTTAGCGTAAAACCGATAGCTACCAGTACCAACAACGCAAACACATTCCTAGTTCGGAGTCTCTTAGATATCTGATGCGTTATATTTCTAATTTTAAAATAATCGTTTTTTTTTAATAGTAGTTATGAGGTATGGCAATGAAATAAGTGATTTGCATTTAATTATTCGAATAGTGGTCGTTCGGCGCTTAAGCATGCCGTCAGCGGCAATCACGCTGTTGATATTAAATGAAATAGTCTTGTTTTAACTTAGAAAATACCAACAACTTTATTTATGCAATATACAATGAGCTGGCTTTATAACGCCAAGAAGAAGAAGAAAACACACTGGGCCGGCCAGTAATGTCGCACGCAAGCCAAAGGGAATAGAACAGAATACTATTTTTCATAGTGGCAATCGGCTGCGAATTCGCGCCATTTCTACCAGTGTCGAGTGTAAATATTTTTGAATAATAACATTATTCTAGTTTACAATAAAATATTGGTACATCACATTTTATTGCATCATGACAAATTTGAAGTCAAAATCCGACGAACACCACTTTGACCAGGCAAAACCGCAGGTATATTGCCTTGAATAAATACAGTCACTTTGCTATGTAAGTCACAGTTTTATTCCAATGTTTCAATATTGTTCACGGTTATTGACGATTAATACACAAAACAACACCAAGTTTATATATTAAACATCACAATAAACTAGTATAAAACGTTAAAATAAAACTTCTTTGCATTGGTGGTGTAGTGGGTACACGTCTTACAATTGTGGGTTCGAATCCCGGTCCCGTACCACTGAGTTATTATTTGTAATTCATGTACACCACCACCACTGTACTTAATTTAAGACACCAATGTACTTAACGGAGAAGGAAAACTTCGTGAGGGAACCTGCATGCCCGCATGGGTGTGTGAAGTTTACCAACCCGCACTAGGCCAGCGCGGTAGACTACGGCCTAATCCCCTCCTGATTAGGGGAGGTCCGTACCCCTGTAGTGGGGACGATACCCTTGGACTGGGGGTGATGATGATGATGAAAACTTCAAGTGGTGCCTCACTCGGGTCGCCGTCAAAACTCCCAGGTGGAGGTTCTCAATACGGTTATATTCTATTTTATGTTTGTTGCATCATAACTGCGTCATTTATAAACCAATTTTAAAAATTATTTTTTTGTTGGAAAGGGGAAATTCGCAAGTGGGTCCCATTTTATTTTTATGGGTATTGAATTTTGGATTCCGAAGATATACCGGCAAACTCCTGGAAATCAAATAGAAATAATAATGTAAATTGAATGAAAATAGAAAAATGTTTGGTGATTGAGATATTGATAGGTTTGTGACAATTCAAGACTACGTAGGTACTTCTTACCGAACTCCTTAATAGCAAAGAGCATCATAAAGTAATGTAACCTAGCCGTGTTTAGGCTTAACGGAATTGTCACGAGATGCACTGTGACTCAAGACGGTCGGCACGTTAGTCCTCCGTGTCATTGGATAGACGCTCGTGAATCAAGCTGAGACGGTGAGTACGTTGATCTTCCGTCTTGCTGGATAGACGCATGTGGACCGTGCTGAGACGGCGGGCGCGTTGATTTTGCATTTCATTGGAAAGATGATCGCAAATTAATATGAGATAGCTGGCACGGCATGTCTTTCGATATTTTCACTGATTAATACTGTTGTTTATTATAAGCCCGCATTTCGGAAAGTCTCTTTTCACGCATTTCACTAGTCTCTTTTGAAATTGCCTTGAATGTGTATTTCCTAGTTTGAGATAGGCGTTTTCGCCTTTCTACGCTCGTCTCATTTGTACGGTGCTTCCTCATATAGGCAGCGCGTTTAGTAGGTCTACCCAAATTCGTATTGGATAAACAAGTTACATACAGAACGCAATATTCACTGAAAAGTAAGGAATTTTTTTTTTTCAAAAAACAAAGTCATCATCAAAAAATATCTAAAAATCATCAAATAATTAAAAATAATTAAGTTATTCATTTACTTCATCATCATCATTTCAGCACATAGCTGTCCACTGCTGAACATAGGCCTCTCCAATCGAATTCCAGCGCGACCGGTCCATAGCCACCTGCATCCAGCGACACCCAGCGATCCTCACCGCGTCGTCGGTCCATCTCGTAGGTGGCCGTCCCACACTGCGCTTGCTAGTGCGTGGTTTCCATTCAAGGACCTTTTTGCCCCATCGGCCATCCGATCTTCGCGCTATGTGGCCTGCCCATTGCTATTTTATTACATTTACTTTTTTTTTTTTTATATTGATTTTTATTGCAATCTATCATTCTTGGAGATATTCAGCAATATGTTTGATAT
>WUAW01006915.1:13433-31438 GCA_017165845.1 Thaumetopoea pityocampa | reverse complement strand
TTAGGGACGTAAACAAAATCCAGGGGGGGGCAGCTGCCCCCCCCCCCTGCCCTACCCTGGGTACGCCCATGACTGCGTAGTACCACAAACCGAGAAAACTAATTTCCGTAGTTACAAAGATTAATTCATGGCTATTCAGTACGCATAATTAGAACCTTTCACAGGTCTGTGAGATCTATAGATCTCAGGACTTGGGAGAGTGCATACATATGTATAGCATCTGGGTACTTTTATAGTATAGAACAGAGCTCCTCAAACTTTTTTGACTTATAGACCACTTGTAATGTTTTTCACTTTTGGGTAGACCCCCAAAGCGTAGTTAGTATGAAATTTTTGTAAATTTATTAACTTTAAGCTTCTTTTTGACAGTTGGTGTGGATACCTTGCACGATCACTTTGCGTATCAATGGTATAGAAGATTAAGGAAACGTGAATGGAAGCAAACAAGTTCATTAATACTATTATAAAATTATAAAACTTCATTCGTTTTCACGTCTGTATATTAACACATTCACTGCCTGTCACTCGGATCCGAGTGGGACGGTGCCGTTGCAAAAGTACCACCCACTCCTATCCGAACGACTAAATTTAATAAAAAAATATTTTGGTTCCCGAGATATCAGTTTACTCAAATTTATAAAACGTTATACAATAAATGATCTAATTTAATTACCATATACTTACGTTCCTTTTTGAATTATGTAAATATACAGCCTGAACCCCGAAAGTACGAAAGCTCAAGCAAAAATAAATTTTAGGACCTTTTTTAAAACTATAATTATTTTGGGATTATTTATTTAGTGCGAAAATTGACATTCACGTGAGCCGCGGGAGCACCTAGTACATGTTGCGAAAGAAATGATGTGCAAGAATCGTAGCCGTAGTGCGTGCCCGCTCCTCGTAGGGAATATTGGAGCTATTATATGTATGACATATGTACATGTGTTTCCGTAACTGTTTAAGCAAATCCAACTACATCTTGTATAGGTGATATAATAATAATATTCTGAACAATTTTATACACATTGATATAGTCCCGTACTAGGCTTCAATATACTTCAATATAAATACGTTCATGAATTGGAATAAATCATTGGCGCACATCACATAAACTCTGCCCTTGCCGGGATTCCTCAGAAGCAGGGTTATTGTTACTGTAAAAATCAGTCGTCAATAAAAACATGGCAAACTGTAAGGTCATCTGTGAACTTTTTCTATCTTGTTTTTGCAACTATGTATTTAGTGACAAGTTATCGTTGCGTTGCCAACCGTACTTCCGGATCTCTCAATCAAAAGAAACACAATAATAACCCAACGGTAGACGGTACAGTGGTCTTCTTTGAAAAAGGTGGCACTTACGGTAAGATCTGATGAAGAAACGTATTAGGTATTAGTAACAGTATTGACTTTTACTTTTGATTTTTACTGTTCATGAAGAAAATGGCCGTTAGAAGATGAGTTTTTAAAAATGCCTTCTTATTGCTTGCGAAGATCATGAAAGGTATTATAGATAGATATCTACTGGCTAATTTTCGCTTTCTAACTTGAGTAATTTTGGCTATGCTTTTATAAGATAGTAATTCACCCTTCTCTCGTTATTATATTAGTATAATAATATTGACATAAACACGGTCACTGGCGTATACACGAAATACCAACAGTATGACACAATTCAGTGTTATGAAACAGTCGCCTCGCCGCCAGTTCGCCCTGTGGCATAGAATACGTAATAAATACACCTTTAGTTTCAACATATGTACACGTGTGTTTCTATTTTAAAAACATTTCGATATCATTGCATAACTGATACGGAGATGTTTGGTCAGGATGTGAAATAAAAAAATGTTATTCTCGATGAACTACAGTTACGGCTAGTTTCAGTTCATCATAGTCAGTCCATGAAAGTTAACTGCTATTTATCGGTCATCAAAGGAGAGTGTATGTATTTGGTATAATCTTTATACTTGGCATGTATCTCGGAGCTAGCGGTTCATTATAATGCTTGATAACGCTATTGCTCGTTACACCGCTGAATCTCTTGATAGTTCATAACGGTTGGAGTCGAAAGGCGAATCTTCTCGTCAAAATTATTGCAATGGCTCGAGACTAGGGTATTTAATCATGCATGTTGTGAGTGATGACCTACGGAACCGGGACATGGCCACTGACTGTGGGCATGATTAGAAAGTTCAAGGTCACCCAGTGAGTGACGGAAAGAGCTGAGCTCGGAGTTCTTCTGAGAAATAAAATCTGTAATGAGGAAGCACCTGGAGAACCAAGGTCACCAATGTAACTCAAAGGATTGCAAGGCTGAAGCGGCTGTGCTTGGGACACATAGCTTCCAGATCCGATGGACACTGAGGTCCTAAAGTGCAAGTCCTAAGTTGCAGTGACGACCCCAAACAGAAAAGCATAATATGGGTTAACCCCCGACAAGGTGTGCCGAGGACCTAATTAAGTTTGCAGGCAATCTAATTCAAGTGGCTCATAGCCGTTCTGTGTGGTGATAATTGGAGAAGGCCTATTTGCAGTAATAGTTTAATCAAAATCTACTCGCTGGTTTTTGCATGAAGCCCGAACAAACAGAGAAACATCGACGGATTCCAAAACAACCAAATGATTATCGATATTGTACAATATTAGTAAAATTTACTGAAAACTCACCTCTGTAAACATTGCGCTTGATTTACCAGAAATGCTGAGAGAATACAAATCCTTAGAGATAGTTTTACTCTGGCACATATCTCCTGACTGAACATTTGAAGATGAACTGGAAAAGATCTACAGGAAATACAAAATTAGAATATCATTTGGGTATTGAATAAACAGAAATATTTAATACCCAATAAGCAAGATCGGTTGCTGGTCACATTGCAAGAAACACGTAATTGAGATTATTCCTCAATTATTGTTTAAAATGACATGATTTTTTACGTGTCCGTCAAATTTGGTCTACAGATTGACTAGCCTATTCTGGTTGCCTCAACTGATTCTCACAGAAACGGAAGACTTAAAGCAACTATATTTTTGCGGCGAGTAAATTAAATATCCTCCCTTTTAAGGAGGAGGTCTTTTCACGTCCAGTAGTGGACTGGCGATGGACTGATGATGATGATGAAATGAATGATATCGCCATCTGTTATCGCACAGTGGAATAACGTGATGGGATAGCACCATCGGACATCAAATAATGGAATCATATAGAACACAAACGCCATCTGTAATAGAATAGTGGTAGCAGGTGAAAACCTGGCAGCATCTCAATACACTCTATTGGTAGTGTCGCAGTTTGGTATCTTAAATATTCAGAAGCTATTGAGATAGCATGATGTTCTGATCTGATTTCTGTTCTGATGATATCTCGGACAACGTTCTGATGTTTCATATCAGAACATTGTTCGAGATATGTTGCAGCCTACCTAAAGCGCACCACGTGCAGCAAGGAGTGAGTTTTGTATTGGGTGCGATACAGTAATTAGTAAATTTTTGTGTAATTTTTAATGTTAATAAAGTGTGTTCAGTTTTATGGTCTTTACGAGTTGTTTCAATTTATTGTGAACCCTAGCTTGTAACTGTTAAGGTTACGTTGGGTACGATGTTAAGGCACGTAACTGGATGTAATCAGGTACACTAACTGCGATAAGCAGGCCAATTTAGTGCAACAAGCGTCATTGTTCGTAGCTTGCGAGTTACGTGATCAGGAATTGACTGTATTACATGACTGTGAGAACCTTACCGGAATCAGTGAGGTCCTCTTGATCTTTTCCTTATCACAATTTGTTTGTCCTGGTGATTTAAACATAGGGTCAATGCAAAGTCTGTTGTCTTCGTTGGCGTTAAATATGAAAAAGGAATTGGTTAGTGGAGGCAAACAGCGCATCAAGACATGTCCAGCCGCCATTAGGATGCATACCAATGCCGCCACTACGGCTATGACAGGTGCGTACGTCAAATATTCTACGGGAAGACCACATGCCGACTTTCGTTCGTCAAACCTGGTTTTGTTGAGAGAGACAATTCGCTCATATATTCTTAGGCTCTTACGTCGGTCTCTGGCGAACTCACATGTCGAACCTGCGCAGTAGCTTGATTTAAGGCAAATGTGTAAATAGTGGTTATCGATAGATCTCTTTTGGGCATGGAACATCTCTTAATACCCCCTACATCGCATTTCAATACTTACCTTCTTAACAGACATTGGCAGGATTGCAGGTACCAAATCCATTAAACGCCATAAACTAAGAAAAAAAGAAGAACATTTATCTCAAAATGGCTCTAAAATCAAGCTGTTGCGTAGATTTGTTAGGTAATATCGCTAGAAACCGAGAAGATTTGCGAAAATTGTACTTTCTTAATAATAAATACATATACTTAAGCCATATACTTAAAGTTTCGTGTGCTAGAAGAAAATCGTGCTAAGTACAGAATCGATAATTTTTCAGTAGAGCAGTTTAAAGATTGAAAAATTGCCATAAAGTATAGTAAATTGTTATTATTTGTACATCTTGGCAGATATATAAACAATAATATATAATAAAATTAGCTTTTGCCCGCGTCTCTGCCCGCATGAATGTCGGGTTTTCGCTACATGGGAAATCCTGAAACAATCATAATATAAAATTAGTACTTCTTTTACTTACTACCGGCTACTAAAACAGGGGTCAAACTGTATCTTCAGTTCTACTGGACTGATTTTGATGAAATATGCTGTAGTATTTAAGTCGAAGGTAGTACCTTTAAGACTGTAATAATTTGACTTTGATTTGGTTCCAGAAACTCTAAATTTCTAGTTTTTTTTTATATCTGATTTACAAAATTTGACATTTAACAATTTTATAATAGTACATAGATATAATATAATAAATATATCACAAGACAGCATCTTATTAAACTTTAAACTGCTATATTGAGAAATTACCGATTCGTTTTCCTCCTAAACCATCGACATAATATTATCTTTATTTATTACATCACTATAGGGTTAACGCTCTCGCTATAGCATAGCAGTTATAAGAAAAATCTATATCCCCGTGAAGGGATTCGCAGACAGAGCCAGTATATTGTTGTGTATAATAGCTAAGTTTATTTGTATTGTACAGGCACAAGGTTGCAACGTTTCAACGCTTAGGTTTCACGTTTTCGGGTTTAGGTAATATGTAATGAAAACCATCATAACAAAATTTGTGACGGTTTTCATTCCATTCTAACGGAATTAATTCGGAAATCTGACGGGAGGATTATGATCGGTTCCACAAATTATTCCACTGAGCACACCTTGGTTACCCCGACTTGTAGTAAAATGGGTATAACTTGTTGTAAACTTTCTAGTCCACAAGTGTCAAAAGTTCGGTCAGATTAAGAACTTGTTATAAACTTGTTATGAACTTGTCTTGTGTAGTATCGATCAACATGTTGTTTGCGTGCAGATAGAAGTTTCTAACGGACTAGAAATAATTCTGACTTTTCACTTTTAGTAGGTGTTTTAGATACCTCACCGCGAATGAATACGCGACGGACCCGGGCACCCGGGCTATAAAAGTTTTCAGTGGATGCTAACCACACATGACCATTGTGCAGTGTTCTCGGCACAGCGGTGTGGATCAAGCATTTTCTAAACGAAAAAAATATTTTAGATACCTACTTACTACAAAGTCAAATCGTAACGCGCGGGGGCCTATAATTAGTTCAGATTAGGCCTATAATTAGTTCAATTGCAATTTAATCCGTAAGTTGTAGTACTATTAAGACATTTTTTGGAACGACAGACAAATTGGTCGTTGCAGTGATTGTCTAAATGATTATAGTCACAGACAAAAGGGGCCAGAATGTTTGTTATACGCATCTTCTTCCTGTTATATTTCACATCGTCTATGACTGCCAATGTATTGAAATTAAAGCTCAAATAAATACTTAATAAGAGTTTTTAGAAGAGAAATGAATAGCTTTAAAATGAAATTTGTATGATAACTCATTTAAATTTGGTATCCCATAAGTTCAATATCATAAGGTCAGTTTGATACAACGGCATATTAATCAGGATTACGATTATTCATATTTTATTTGCTAGAATATTACCTACATACATATATATGCATGCAATCATTATAATCGTGAGTTCCATTCCGGTAGAGCAATGTATGCGAGAGTGTCCACGGTGTGTGGCGCCGGCATAACAATAGCGTCACTCCATTTCTATCCGCGCGTGCAGCGAGCACCGGCCGAGGAATGCGCTAGGATAATAGGCAGCAGCGTCATCCTGTAACAAAATCTACTGCGATCTCCAAGACGCTTGCGAAGCGTGTAGATTACGGCAAATCGCTTCTTTTTAAGGAGAATGCCCATATAGAGAAATGGACTGTCTAGGGTTGACAGTAATTATGTATCAATAAATCAATAAATATAATATTGTTACATGATCCTGGCACACGCGTAATACGCCAAGGTTGGCGATCAGTTACGTCCAACATAACTGTCAGTTAATTCAGTGATGACTGGTGGCCTAAATTCTATACACCTCGCTATTGTACGTTCAGAAAAAAATCTTTATTCGTAGCACAACATTACCTGAAATCGCGGTCACCGAGTAGATAATGGAACTGTCTACAGAACATACGGAACATCAGTGGCATTCGCCTGGAAAATTGTCGTCCTAATTTCAAATGATTTAAACATTTTACTCATGAACCAACTATTTTCTCACAATATTTTAACAAGTAGAATGATAGTTATATATTAATTACGAGCACTTGCGAAATTAGGCCCTGACAGGTATCTTAACGATACCGGTCGCACTGGGATCGAGCGACTTTTCAGAAATAACGTCGGACTGCAGACATACGATGACGTCACGTCTCAACCCCCTTACAGCCACACGGTCAAAATTGCTGGGTGTAGTTTACATAACAAATGTGAAAGTACATTTCTTATCTATTTATTTTCTCGTGACAATTCAACCAGAAAACAGATTACTTTCAAATTTGGCAGGGAGATATGAATCCAAAGGTGAATTTAGACTATTGAGTATGGACTGTGGATCATTATTTACACTACCACTTACTACTTTCTATACTATACTTATTATAAGTGAAGTTGATCTTAGTTATTGCTTAGTTGTATGTTAGTAGTAAATATTTCTTCACCAGTCATTAACTCCACAGTTTTTGATTCCGTCGCACACGACACCCGCGGTGAAGCAAAACGCATTGTCCGAAATGACGCAAGTGGTCTCGTTACTCCTTGCGCAGCCCTTAGCCGGTTTTGGACGAGCTGTTGTCGCACTCACTTGGTACATGTCAGCCTGACAATAAATAGTTTAAGTAATTAAGGCTACCGCGTATGTACCGTTTCCCGCAACGTCGAGTGGAGCAAATTTTGAACCTTATTATTAACAAACATAGAGCATTTCAGTACATTCTAGTTCTGTCTAGCAAGGTGATCAAGTATGTAACTTGCAAAAGCATCGCGATCGCAAGTAATCTGCAATTGTTGATTAAAAAAATGATGCATGCATGACCATGACATTTACGATATACTTACGTGTTATTTTAATTATAGTGATGTTCTGTCAATTTACGTAAATGTACACAGATCAGTTTTTGTATGAATGATTTACGTATACTAAGATGTCGGCATAGATTTTTGCGCAGCAATTGCGAGTCAGTACATCTCGCTCTAGTCATAGCGCGAATACGTGTACCTGTCTCATTTAAATACGTTAAAGCCAAGGCTGTTAACTTTAGTTCACGAACTTGCGGGAATACCACAAATGAAACGGGACCATATTGTTAGGATGTCGCCAACTGTGATAATATTTGGCCCCCGAGGGACAGCGTGTCTAGTTGTTTCGGGTAGGGTATTAACATAGTTATTTTGCGAACATTTCACACAAAGGTCCACCATTAAAGTACCAATAAAACGAACAGAGTAAAACCCTCCCTATGGTGAGTTGAAATCCTATGCTGGATTTCTAGGCCATAAAATATATATTAATAACCTTGAAACTATTATAGGTATATAAACGGACATTCAGGCGGGCGGAGTCGCGGGCAAAATCTAATACAAGAAATCAAATTGAAAAATCTGAATTTAGTGAAACACAATCTTAGATAAATTTAGAACTCCGTGTGTTTCAGTAATTACATTTATATCAGAATTGATGCTGCTGTTACTCAGAAATCTAAATCGTATCCTCTCCTTGACAGTGATGACGTAATACGGCGTCGCAATGTCCCTTCTCTCGAGCAGATCACACAAACGTAAACATTGATTCTTCTTCACCACTGTAAACGCGTCCCGGTTTGCTTGGCAATTGTGAGCGATGCTGGTGGGGAATTTAATCACAACGATTATGTGCACGTCATTACCATCTGCCACTATTTCAACAACACACCCGTAGTCTATTTCGCTTAAACTTCGAAACACCTGTAATTAAATAACAATTCAATAATGTGTACAAATTTCCTTTCACGCACATTTATCTAGCCCAAAACTAGGATTCGTTGGGCCTTGGGTACATAAATATATAGATAAACATTCACGAGTCTGGTACAAACGTTCACTGAACGTGAACTCGTCCACACGGAGTTCGCGCCCAGCAGGATTTGGAACCGGGACCGTTTGGAACAGACAGCAGGCTCACTGCCACTGAGCCAGTCAGTCGTCGAATAGGTACTTAATAATAATAAGTACTTCGTCACAATGTTTATACAACATACTATAGTTGAATGTTAGGGCGTCTACAGATTCGCGTAAGTCACGTCCATATGGTAGTGAATCCCTGTAAATACCTTTTTTTTCGCACAGAAAATGGCTGAGCCATACCACCGCGCCGAGGGCACAGCACGACGGTTATGTGAGGATGTGTACAGTCACGCCTCTTTCCCATTGGGGTAAGCAGAGACCACTTCCACCTGCTACGATCGTTTGATGTAGCAAAGTGGCTATCTGCGGCCCACATTTCGCCTCCGCGGGCAATGAGAGGTGTCGGGTGGCGAACTATGACGCCGCCATTTTATAAGGTTCAAAAGTATTAAAGTTCCTCATTGCATTCCCACGGCGTAATGGAGAGGAAAGGAAAGAGGATAAGGTGGGAAAGGTGTATTGAGAAAGGAATATGGAATTTAGGTAAAGGACTATAGGATAAAGGATACTACTATCTCGGAAAGAGAAGGGAGAGACAGTAGAATTAAAATCAATAGAAATATATTATTAATTGCTATTAGGATTCCACGTAATCATACGATTTTTATAGCTGTATGGTTACAAAAGACGTGATAATACTTCATTTATGCCGCGTGCAGACCTGATTAATGAAAGCTAACAATTGGATTTTGTTATTAGCATACGTTGAGCCTACATGAAGCTACTTAAAAAAATCGTTGGACTGCCGGGTCAACAAACATTCCGCAGTTGCACTGATCGCCGTGAAATACATTTAGGTACTGTACCGCGGTGATGTGTACTCCCCGAAACCATCCACATTGGACAAACGAAACCCATTCGGTCGCGTTCTTTAGCTCCTTCTGTACAAAATAATGAAGTAAATATTTTGATTTATAATTATAATTACCAAACCTGAAAAGGGGATCATTATCTTGGGAGTGTTTAGAATTTAAATAATTTCTTAGGAATCATTCAACAACCTTTAGAAAAATAAAACTGTTTAGCTGTTCGATGGTATTGATTAAAATAATAATACTTTATTGAATTAAAGCTTAAATACAAAGTAGATGTAGCAACAACTTCGGTACAATTACACTATAATTTATGTAACATTAGTACTTTACTAATGTCAAACATATGTAGTATGTAAATGTATGCTTTCCATTATTGAACAAGTCATAATATCATATTTGATATAACTTCCAATAACGTAATTGCGTTCCAATTATAAGATATTTCGAAATTGGCAAATAATATTAAAAATAAACATAAAAGTAATTTTAGTATCAATTATATTTGTAAAGTTATGTTTGTAAATTATCTTCTTCTTAATCGTCTCACTTCTGACACAACTCTCGTGGATAGGATGACGAATTGACCTCTGTGGCACATATTAGTCTCCTTAAAATTTCTTGTCATCTAGTTCCATTAGTGTTTTCCATTATTAGGGAGTATACATTTATAGGACCTTAGACTGTGAATCTAATTAAATCGGTTCCATAGCATTGTAACCTTCTGTATGGTCGAATTCCCTTCTCTACTCTGTACAACAAAATGGTCTAAAACTCGTTGCTTGTTCTCGAAAGAATTTTAATGTCTAAAGAATTTTAACCCCTATATGAAATACTACTATATTTCGTGCCGAGTTTTTAGAGTATGGAGATGTTAGTGCGGAGTTTCGTCCCGATGTTTTATTTTAAACTTTTTTCTACAGCAGCTCATCTGAATAACATTAATTTTCTTTTCTAGTTCTCGCAAAATCCACGTTTCTGTATGGGGAAAATAGTTTGATCAACCTAGTCTTAGTGGCTTTAGTTATGTTGCAATTTCTCTCTATGTTCTTCAGTTTGTTTATTGCATTTTTAGTTATAGCCATATGTCACTTTATTTCATTTATGCGGCCATCATTAATTGAAATTAAAGCAACAAGGTTATGTAGGATTGAACTATGTCACAGTTCGCAATCTGTGTTACTCCTGGCGAATTGTGGTTGGCATAATCTTAGTCCTACTTCGATTTATTTTTAACCCAAACAGGGTTCAGAGGTTCAGCCACTCTATTTTGTGAAGCAGTTTTTCTACATAGAGAGCACTAGTCGGAAATAAGGTAGTATCATCTGCGTAACGTAGATTCGCAATTTCCTAGCCACCAACAGCCACACCATCCAATCAGTCTTCGAGAGTTATTCGAGTCGTATCACAAGCTCGGTCTAAATTATATATACATGTAATTCTATACATACTCGTAGGTATAGGAAACTCGAACGCTAGTCAGTCAACTCAACTCAAGTCTTCAGAAGAAGTCTGGGCTAGTTGTATCAACCTATTACCATATCTGTAAATATAGGTGGGAGGAGCCACCTACCACTATATGAGCTAGGTTGTATATTTGTTTGCTATGTCCATGATATAACAAAACTTGACCCGATCATGGATCAGCAGGGCAGTTGAGAAAGGCATTGGGTTTGTGCCCCGTGAAGCATTTAAATTTAATGTTTCTCTTTTAACAGTTTTTGTAAATACAATGTAAAATACATATAAAACATGGCCAAGAATCTATTTAAATACCTTCGTACTGCAAAAGAACAAGAACTTACGCATTTCTTATCTTATATCAAATCAAGTATTAAACTACAAACTATTAATAGCTGTTAAGGAACCACATCACACAAGAATAATTCTAATAGAAAATTGAATCCGATAAGAACAGCGATAAATGTTGCAGGTAATAGGTGTTACTCATACCACGGTGAGGGTGTCAGACATTCCCATTCCAAAGGACAAGTCATATCGCAAGCGGGTGGAAAAGGCGCAATCAGTGCTGATGTCTTTGGGTCGATATAGTAACAGGAGACCACTTCCTAAAACGGAAAATACTAAATAGCTCAAAATAAACACTACAATTTTTAACATATTTATAGATTTACAAATCTAGTCTCCCATGCGTTATGAACATACACTGTGACTATGAAGTTTATAAGTTCATTGGTTTGATTATTATCATTAATACTATTACTATATGCTCATAGCTTGATAATGCAGACAGCATTCCTTTTTACAAATGATTGAATGCGAGATAGTGATATTTGATTGCATTGAATAATACAAGATAATTTGCATTCATTTTAGTTTGTGATTTTGTTTTTATTTTTAATAAGCTACTACAGCAAATAGTATAAATGCTTATTTTGTAAATACTTATATACTCCACACGTTGCACCCTCCACACTTACTTCTTCCATCGTATCTCTCTTCGCAGACACAGCATCAAGCCTTTAGGCAAGTTGTCGCGAAGCATCCCATAGATTCGAGATCCAAATTATATTAACGGTGATAAGGACCTTTCTTTTCTGAATTTTCAAAGAAAAAGTAAGCTTCAACGAAATGCATTTTAAGGTCTAAGTTTGGTCAGTATAACAGTAGAATTAGATTCTCAATCTAAAGGTCACAATTGCAGTTTACCGACGTTTCAGAATATTTATAAAAACTACAAAACATGTTTGGAGTCTCTTTTGTGTATATAATTTCTAACGAGAATATCCGAACAACTTATCGATTACAAAATCGATAAGTTGATGTAGTATAGTGAAGCACCAAAGTCAAAAATTTGAGAAGTTTGAAGACAGCTGAATACATTTGGTTCTAATTATTTCAATAACATAATACTGTTGTTATTTTAGATGGCTCAGAAGAAAATTGCACCTCCCGTGGACAGCGATAATATGAACAATGAATACACATATAAGAAAGACTTTAGAACAGCATTACCACAAATCCTTGCTGTGAGTGCTAAAAATCTATTGCTTTTAGGTAAGTAAATAATACTTGAGAAAATTGTTATCTATACTATTATGAAATTGTTAATTGTAAAATTTTGTAAATCAAAGATATTAAAAAAATCTATTCAGGCCGACTAATTAAGGGCTTCTAAAACCAGAGCCGTTAATCTATATTTGTTTGTTTGTTCGAGTTTCATGCAAAAATCAGATATTATAGTCATTAACTATATTAGCCGATTTTTGCTTCAACTATTATTGTCTTAAAAGTACTATTCTGACTTAAATACTGCGGCATGTTTAATCAAAATCGGTCCAGTAGAATTGTAGATATAGCTTAATCCCTGTTTTAGTAGTCGTCTTTAAGATAGGAGAAATCAAGTAAAAGTTGTTTCAAAGCTTTTTATATAAATCTATGATTGTTTCGGTATTTCCCATGTAGTGGAAAAAAAAAAACGCGGGCGGAGCCACGGGAAAAAGCTATTTTGCAATAATTGCATATTCCGCATTGTCTTAATTACATATACACAACACATCTTTCATCAATACTAATATGATTATAAAGTGTAGAAGTAAAAAATAAAAAAAATGCTGGAAATGTGGAAATGAGGCAGTGCATATTGCTGGCAGAACCAATAGACGTTAGGTGGATGCAGCGGCTCGAAGTTGCTCAGTGGTTAAGGAGGCCTACGCTCATCAGTGGACGTCTACGGGCTGATATGATAATGGTGATGAAATAAAAAGACATTACGTATTTCGTAGAGGCGTTTAAATATTATTTTGTACGTGTGGCGAAGCAGCCAGACAATTCTACGTTGTAAATTTATTTTATATTGTAAAATGCTTAATATTTTGCCCATTACTAATCAGCTCTACCATTACTCTTTAGGAGTCGGTGTCGCTCACTAATAATGAGTAGCTAGTGATGCTGTTTATTTACGTTGAATGGGTACTATTTTAATAATCCAATTGTTTAAGCTTGTTGTGTGTGCACCTTTGTGGTTCATAGTCTAGAATGTTATGATAATTTTGATTGTGATCTGTTGTGCGTACCAAAATAAATAAATAAATATAACTCTTTGGTTTAACACTGTTTTAGGTTATGGAATGACTCTTGGTTTCTCAACAATTCTTATACCAGCTGTTCAGACGCCAATAGTTCGAGAAAAGTTGCATTTAAACAAATCGGAGATATCTTGGATTGGTAAGTACTACCTAATATTTTGTAATTTATTTAATCATCTAGATATTTTTAAATAAAACTATTTCTTACTAATATTGGGTGATTAAATTAAATACACAAAATATTTTAACTTAATTTAACTTAAAAAAAATATTTTAACTTACCAATTGATATTTTTTTAAATAAATTGCAATTGAACAATTATCAGTTATTTTCTTTTACTTATGTTGTGAAATCTAGTTTCATGGCAAATTTCATGATTCTAGGTCGGCGTAAAGTAACTTATAATTTTGACATAAATGGCCATATCTTTTGATAACGGTGACATATAAGCTTAGTTTTTTTTACAAGAGACGTATTGTTTGGTATCTCTTTCAACTTATAGCCATTGCTGATGAAATATATTCGTACGGACTGACGGACAAACGGACAATAAAGTAATTGCATAAGAGTTCCTCTTTTAGCGGTAAAGGTATAGAACTCCAAAAGATTTTGAAAGCTCTATATCATTCAACTCACAAACATTAAACTCTATATCAAGACATATTTTATGTGCATTAGAGTTTTTCATTACATTTTTTTCCATATTTTCACTACATTGTTTAGCCGTTCTTAAAAAAAACCTACCATCCAAGTCTCATCTACATATGTATGTGTATAATACGAATAATCTCAAAGTAAAATAGTTGCGACACAAGAACAGACAAATATGACGAAATTATAAAGGTCCCGTTTCATCCATTCGACAACAAATCCCTAAAACTACGAATTTATTCTCCAGGTATATTTCATTCTGTAATGTCCACATAATGTGTTCTTCTCGTAAGTTGTAGGTCTCGTACGTCCCTTGGTGTTAGAGGTCCCATAGTCGAGAACCAACCGAGGAATTAAACAAATATCTACAACAATCTCTAAGCGTGGAGATAGTGTCGTGGCAACTTTACAACAATACGCAACCATGGCATATGACATTATCGCACCGTACTGCGATACGGGAAGTTCGCAATCCATATATGGATAGTTAAATGTATTTAACAACTAACTTTTACCCGCGGCTACTCCCGCGTGAATATCGGCTTTCCACTACATCGGAGATCCCACAATAATCATAGATTTATATAGAAAGCTTTGGACCACTTTTACTTGAGCTTCCGTACCTTCACGGCGGCTATTAAAAGAAGGATCAAGCTGTAACTTCAATTCTATTAGACCGATTTTGATGAAACATACCCCAGTATTTAAGTTGGAATAGTACCTTTAAGTCTACAATAGTCTGACCAAAATCTACCAACTGGTTTTTGCTTGAAGCTCGGACAAATAAACAAACAAAAGTTTCAAAAGCCATTAATTAGAGTAGTTTTTTTAACATCTTTGACTTATAAAATTTGACATTAAACAATTTTATAATAGAATAATAGAATACATATAAATTAATTGTTAAATTTGCATTTCTATAGATAACATTTGTTTTGTGGAGTTATAAAAATACAAGTTTTTAAATAATTTTTATTTATATTTAGTTTTGTTTATCGAATGTAATGTTATAACCAAGCTCGGTCACTAGTTTCTTAATGGTCACGGGTAAGCGGAGTGATCAATGCCACCTTTGTGAAGTTCCGCATGGCTTCCGTCTCCTTAGTTCCGGATAATCGAGCGTGATAGGTATCTGTAGAGCCTTCATCTATGTATGTTAGAGATAAATGTTATGTAATATTATTCACTTTATAATTGACAAGCATGTAATCGATGACTATATATGGTTTCGTAAATTATAAATTATTTTTAAATTTAAAATAATAATAACAATATTTTAGACACTTTCACACACATTGATCTGGTCCCAAAATAGGATTTCCTACATCTTGGGTACTAGACAACGATATACATGCATACTTATATAAATAAATACAATATATAAATACGCCCATGACTCGGATAAAAACATTTGTGCTCATCACACAAAGTTCGTCCCTACCGGGATTCGAACCCGGGACTCATTGGCAGAGAAAGCAGAGTCATTGTCACTATACCAATCAGTCGTCAAATAATTAGAGTAGCATTTTAAAAGTGTTTACGGCAGATTGTTTTTTCACTCCCGAGGGCTATATTATTCCTAAGAACATTGTTTTCTATCACGAGAAGCGCTTTCCTGACAGGTACATACTGGCAGAGAAATAGTGACAACTTAACTTTAAGTTGTAGCAGCATCTAGTAGCGGCTGTTCGTTCAAACGGTGGGGCATAGTTTATACTCTGATGAAGCAAGTTTGCATATCTATCTATACTATTATAATATTGATAAAAGACAAATTTTAAAAAATCAAAGATATTGAAAAACAAACTAGTTAGATTGACTTCTGAAACTAAATCCGTCGATGTTTGTTTGTTTGTTCCGGTTTCACGCAAAAACCAGCGGGTTGATATTCGTCAAATGGTTACATTCTTAAAGGTACTATTCCTTATTAAATAACGCGACATGTTTCATGAAAATCGATCCAGTAGAATTAAAGATACAGCTTGAATCCTGTTTTAGTAACCGCTGTTAAGGTACGAGAGCTCAAGTAAAACTGGTCCATAGATTTTTTTTATATAAATCTATGATTGTCTCGGAATTTCCCATGTAGCAGAAAACCGACATTCACGCGGGCTTAGCCGCAGGAAAAAGCTAGTACTATTATAAAAAATGTTAAATTTCCTAAAATCAAAAATATTTAAAAATAAACTACTGAGATCGGTTAATTAAGGGGTTCTGAAACCAAATCCGTCGACGTTTGTTTGTTTATTTATTCGGGCTTCACGAAAAAACTAGCAGATACATTTTGGTTAAAATATTACAGTCTTAAAGGTACTATTACAAGTTAAATACTGCGGCATGTTTCATCAAAATCTGACCAATAGAATTGAAGATACAGCTTGGTCCCTGTTTTAGTAGCCGCCGATAAGGAACGAGAGGTCAAGTAAAATTAGTTCTTTGGCTTTTTATATAAACCTATGATTATGTCGGCATTGCTCGTGTAGCGGAAACCCGACATTTATGAGGGCGGAGTCGCGGGCAAAAGCTAGTCTGATATAAATCCTGTATGGGAAACGCTCAGATTATAGGAAATGTGTAGACAATATTTTCGTACCTAAGCTACTTTAAAGATTTATTTACGCTCTTCTAATACTAGTTAATACTACTAATAATTTAGTATAGAACCAGTTTGTTTCAGGTTCGATTAATTTAATAGTAGTGCCTATCGGATGCGCTCTATCAGGCTTAGTGACGTCATCTATCGGTCGCCGAAGGTCGATGCAGATTGTGAATATACCCTTCTTCATAGCCTGGCTCATCTTTCACTATTCAAGTTCCACCGGACAACTGTATGGTGCCTTAGTTTTGACAGGATTAGCTGGAGGACTCTTAGAAGCACCCGTGAGTATTTTAAAATATAATTTAGATTGTCTGAATCAACAATCTTCAGTTTCTGCTATTTTCGTCAGAGTTGATCTACTAACTTATTCACTTCACTCTTTCCGATCTACGACATACTCAGTTCATTGGTGCATATATTATTTTATTGGTGGTTTTTACGATGGCATTCAGGCTTTAAGTCTGGGAAAATGTTTGGGATATCGAAATATCTTCTATATTCCCGGACATCTGCATCGGAGGCAACGAGTTAGAATATGTTTATATGCATCCTGTCATATGAAGGAGGCGCTTTATTATGGGAGAACTAATAAGAAATGTCGCCCACAAGTATGCCCTTTGACCTATTATATGAACGATTTTGGTCAAGTTGCGTTACGTTAATATAGACCTGAACAATGTGGTTCACGATGTTCATGTTGTTTAATTTGACCTGAATTTATCAGTTTAATCGTCTCTATCCTTATTACAGTGTGCCCATTAACGATCTATAACTACATGTCGATTGCGCAATGGTCGGATGGATACGGGGCATAGATAATGGGCATAGCATAGACAATGGTACCGATTCTGTTGTACAGAACTAAACTAAATTTGGTCCGTCTCTATCTTTTCCTAATGTCAAACTCCAAGACGAGATAGCAACATTTATAGCGAGTAACTACGTTTCACGTTTAGCGAGTATCTAGCCGTGTGGTGACGGCTTTAGAATACCATGGTCACCACCCCCTCACTTCCCAGGGAGTCGTAAGAAGNTGTCAAATGGTTCAAATAAATGTTGCGTTTTTGCTTATCTTTAGTCCGTGTGTTCCGAAATCGCGCCTAATTCTTTTAATTTTGACGTTACTAAACGAAATTGACAGCAAAAATTGTAGCTATCTCGTTTTGGCGTTTGAAATTAGAAATCGATTGAGGAATAGCGTGATAAGGGATCGGTGTAAGTTGAAATATGATGTGGTGACAAGGATCGAGAAA
>WUAW01006915.1:0-13327 GCA_017165845.1 Thaumetopoea pityocampa | reverse complement strand
GAAAAGATAGGGAGGGACCAAATTTAGTTAAGTTCTATTACAACAAAATCGGTACCAATATATGTACCATAGGGAATTACGTGCACTGTATGTTACCATTGTGATATAATATATAATATTAAATACATCGGCGGTCTAGTGGTGCCAAATATGGCTTGCGATCGAAAGGTCGTAGGTTCGATTCCGACCCCGTACCACTGAGTTATTTCTAATTCATGTACTGTCTAGATTGTAAACACCAATATATTTAACGAAGAAGGAAAACTTCGTGAGGAAAACTCTGAACCCGCATGGGAGTGTGAAGTCTACCAACTCGCACTAGGCCAGCGCGGTAGACTAGAGCCTAATCCCATTCCTGATCAGGGGAGGTCCGTGCCCCTGTAGTGATGACGAATTCGGACTGGGGATGATGATGATGTAATAATATCAGTGGGGCGCAGATTTACCCGCGATTGTAACATAATTATGATGTTGATGTTTAAATATACATAATTACTAACCGACCGGCAAACGTCATTCTACCGTATAGATTTTCTGGTTATGGACACCCTGATCATATAGCGGCATGTCTTTACGATCTATTCTCATGCCTACTAAATATAGGTTAAAAAATTTATAAAATTCGGTCGAGTCGTTTCGAAGGAGCTCGGCCACAAACACTGTTATACGAGATTTTTGTATATAAGATGTTGTCTTTCTTTGATATTAGATTTCATATCTATCTATCTGATAAAACTAATTGGTCTAGCGGTTAAGCCGTAAAAGAGATGACAAATAAACAAACTCATTCAGTTTCACTCTTTAATATTAGTCGGGACGAGCATTTCTGAAAACTTTTATTTGCACAATTATTTCAGTAACTACCTTAATCACTTCATAGGTTCTATTCTGGTACGTGATAAACTTTATTTAACCTACAAATATTTATTTATTAGTCTATATTGATGAATTCAGCCTCCGACGAATAATGAAAGCTAAGTTTGCTGTATAACGTCGCCATGGTAGTGGTGTGATTCCGTTTCTTGCCGTGTGTAATGAGGCGCCTGCTTAGTCGTAAAGTGCGTATTAGTTATATTCTCCTTGAGATTATGACTAATATGCCCTTCTGATTAGGGAGTCTTCGGTCCAGATTTAAGATTAAATTCAGATAACTTGGTTCAGTTCTTCTTGGTTCTGAGTTGGCAACATAGATTATAAAGAGACTGTATTAGTGCAACTTGATCTATGCCAAAAGTTCTCCGAAGTTTTGTGTGATCACTAATTTATAAGGTGCCTCTACAGCTAATGAAACGGGTATACAGGTACATTAAATACCCAACCTAGTCTTCTTAAATTTCATTAGTCAGTAACTGATGATCCTCTAATTTGCAATGCAATAATTCACTCACTCAATAAATTAAATTTCATTTTACACCAAATTACTTACTTACTAAGTTTATAAATAGCTTTATTGAACAAATAAATAAATGTTACGTAATAAAAATAAATAAATATTACGTATATTGATACGATTTAATCTAAAAGAAGCGTTAAAACAGTCATACTTATCTGATTTCTCTTCCCGAAAAATATAGGCGAGTTATGCCGCAAATGTCAGGTGGATAGACAAAATTAAGTAGATCACTGAAGATAATTGCATGACAATAGCCAAGGATAGAAATAAATGGAGTTATTTATAGGAGGCCTATATATGTTATGTATGAGACACAGGATTCAGTATTGTTATGTATGAGATACATATATTGCTGTTATATTGTATTATTGTTAATATCTGAGTGCGTTATTTTTCCGCAGTCAAACTGATGAAATTGGTTTTGTGGAGTTTGTTTCATCTATTTTTTTTTATAATATGAATAAGTAAATAAATAAATGTATGTCGAGAGATCTTTAATGAGGAAGAAAAGGGAACAGTGTTCTGTACTCTAAATATTTATAATTTTGATGTGTTGAATTTAGGTTTTTAATACTGTTACTTGCAATGGGTTCGGGGATTGCAATACACACAGAAACTCCGATACAGCATTGCACTTAGTCACAAGCGCGCACTATAGCTTAGACGTTGCACTATAATTATGTGGTCCGCCCGTGTGGCACAATGTCACTGTTTCCTCATTTACTGTAGTAGTACGTAGTCCACGTTGAGTGCTAGCAATATTACTACTTCACTGTTTCACTACACGTACTCAACGTAGAAATATTGGAACAGTGAACAGAAGTTCTCTGTTCCAATATTTCTACGTTCTTTTTTCGTGTTATTTTCTTAAACTGCCCGCTACGTTATTTTATAAGCTTCGCGGCAGGAACCAGAAATCAACATTTAAACTTTAGCATTATCTTATGTCCGTAACTTTTTATTATTCTAGACTTTTTTTGGCAAGAACGTAGGTATTCGCCACAAACAAATTCTAGACTTTTATTCTTTTTTATAGATTTTTAAAATGTCACTCCTTTTACAGTACTGTGAATATAATTTGATCAGATTAAATTTTTACTAAAAAGAAAAAAAGCCATAATAATGATACGTTGCTCCTATTTCGCGCAAATGCATAACGCACTTAACCTTCTTAGATAAGTAGATAGTAGTGAAAAATACTTTAAAGTCCATTACGCTGTGTACTTACTAAGCAAATCTTTACACACGTGTATTAGGATGTAAATAGCAAAATGAAACCAACCAATGGGGAATTTTATTCAAATGTAAGTTTATTCTTTCGTAGTCAAAGCCTTAACACTGAAATGTTGAGATCCAGGTCAAAATTTTATTGTATAGTTATTTTTATCTATTCGTAATGCGTTTAACTGGGCGAGACATGACCTCCATGATCTTGGACCAAATAAATTCTTTTGTACTGCCGCAGTTGTCCTTGTTCTTAGTCGTCTTTACACAGGTTCTTTAAATACACACGAGACTTTAAATACATAATAATAAAATCTAGAATAGACTCTTTTCTAATTTTAGATTTCCTAAGATGTGTAATTAAAAGAATTCTATATGTTCCAGGTACTGACATACGTCGCGGAGATCACTCAACCTCATCTCCGCGGAGCGCTGTCTGCTACCAGTTCTATGTGCATCATCCTGGGTGTGTTTACCCAATTCTTGTTCGGATTATTCCTCTACTGGCGAGAAGTGGCTTTAGTTAATATTGTATTTACAGTAAGTAATGAAAAACTTTACAATACGCCAGTGCTTATTTGGCTTACGACTTTGGATAATTTTTGATTTGTTTTCACACATTTAAAATATATTTAAAACTAGCTATGGTCTGTAGCTCCGCTTGGGTAGACTTTATAGCAACGTGAAACTCCTAAGCACGTATACAACTTACCAATGTATGCTGACTAGGGTAATTAATTAATGCTAGGCGCGAATCCTTTTGTAGGACATTCAGGCACTTGTGAGTACGCTGAATGGTTCTACGCGACTTTATACAACGAATCCCTAGTTTTTAAATTGCGCTAATTAATATCTACTCAATTATGATATTTTGTTGAAATCCGTTCAAATATTTACTCGTGATAAGGTTATTAAATAGAGCTAGAGTGAGAGAGGGGAAGAGAGGAATTCTAAACATTGGCGATACCATTTTATTGTAGTACTAGCTTTTGCCCGCGGCTCCGCCCGTGTGAATTGTACATGAGAAATTCTGCCGCTATCATAAATTTATCATAGATTTATATAAAATGCCTAGGAACCATTTTTACTTGACCTCTCGTACCTTAAGGGCGGCTACTAAAACAGGAAGCAGGGTGTATTTTCAATTCTACTGGACCGATTTTGATGAAACGTGCCGCATTATTTAAATCGAAATAGTACCTTTAAGACTGTAACCATTTAAACAAAATCTACTCGCTGGATTTGCGTAAAGTCTGAACAAACAAACAAACATCGACAGATTTGGTTTCAGAAGCCCTTAATTAGTCGATCAGAGTAGTTTCTTCTTAAATATCTTTGATTTTTGAAAATTTGACATTTAACATTTTTATAATAGTATAGATAGATAGACACATCGTACATAGATGTTTCGGCTTTAGATGTTATACAACTTTATTAGGTTACAACAATATGTACGTAGCTATTCCTTCGCGTGCTAGTGAAAATAAGTTTGTTTCTCTTATGAACAGTGATGTAAGTTTCTTTTTGAATAATATAATATTTGGTAAAGTAATAACAGAATGCACTAAGTCATAATTAAGGTATATATTAATATAGGTAATGTTTTGATTTATAGGTATTGGCACTAATCGCTCTCTGCTTCGTCCCAGAGTCACCGCATTGGCTTGTTTCAAAGAAACGTTACGACGACGCTAAAAAGGTGAGAACAAGAAATAAAAGCTGGAAATTGGTCTGGCGTAGTCTAAACCAGAGGTCCACAAACTTTTTTGTCTTGTAGACTACCTATAGACAATGTTTTTCACTTTTGGGTAGACCCCCAAAGCGTAGTTAATATAGATTGTTGTAAATTTATTAACTTCAAATGTGTTTTTGACTGTTGCTGTGGACCCCTTGCACGTCGTTGTCGACCCCTGGGGGTTGATATATACCACTTATCAATGGTCAAAACAATAACAAGTCACATCATACGTTTTACTTTTAACGTCGAAGTTTTACGTCTGTATATTTACGACTACTATCCACTTGTTATTTAGATTATGTATTATTTTCCAAAATTATTTGAGTATATACTATCGTAATTTTACCTATAATTTATTATTGCTATTTCTAAAAGGAAAGGGTGTATCACCCTTCGTCGACTATTGACTATGTTTTAAGATAAAATGAGAATTTTATTTTAGTTTATTAAACTACCAAATAAAAATCTTAACAAGATATAAAAAATTTAATTGCTACGAGAATAAAAATTTACGTTTCATTAAAGTAAGTAAAATTCAAGTCTACCTGATTCCCCCAACTCATTTTGTCACATTTCCAGGTTAAACGACCTGTACAGTAGTACCACAAAATATGTATAAGTTATATCAATAAGTTTGTCTGTAACAGGGCACTAAGCATTTTTTGAAAGGCAGTACTTTTGCGTGGGTGAAATTCTCGTTGGCAAGTGGTTGAACATGAGCGCGTTATTGTGACATCCGCATATTACGAGCGAGATATCACGAGTTTATCTGTCATTACATTACAAACTTACGAGTAGTGCGGCAAATCCTTTGAAATCGGTACTTACTATCAATTTTAATTAGCATTTGTTAGCACCCGTCTGCGCCGACGAAGATACCAATGTAACTAATTTTTATGGTACTACTATGCATACGTTTAAATTATTTTGACCCTGCATTACCCCAGTCTAAATCAGGGTTTGCTATTATTGCTGGGTCAGAGGTGAGTTATGATAACCGTCTGATGTTATTATTAACCGAGATAACGTTCGGTCTTAGTAACACAGAGAGCGATTCGTTTGCTGACCACTGACTACGCTACGACCCCTTCAATAAATTACTATAATATTATACGTTATTAATTTCATCCACCTGCATGTATTACACACTTATTTGAGGATTAAGCTAACCCATACTTACAGGCTGATATAATACTTACAAATATATCTATACGTCTATAATCAAAACACACAGATAATTTTCAATTTGCAGGCCATCACGTTCTGTACGTTCAAAAAAAATCACATTGATCCTTTGTTTCGTCTTTGGGTGAAAAACTAAATAACCAATTAAAAAAGTTTTTCCATTTATAATATTAGTATGATTTCAGAGCTTACAGTGGCTACGCGGATGGACACACCCCAGCGCCGTGGAACATGAACTGAGGGACATTCAAGCTTTATTTAAGACGGAAAAAGGTTGAGGTTTGCTCTTTTTTACTTTATACCTTTTACTTTAAACCTAATGACGGGCAATTTGTTTGAAAATCATTAGTACAAAGTCCCATTAACCTTGTTAACTTAAGTATACTTAGTATTCGTATACACTGTGATGTCATGCACATTATGTAGCCTTGTAAAAATATTTTTACAAGGGTACATATGTTTCTTATTTTACGACAGTAATTATGTAGTTAGGTATATATATTAACGACTATATATGAACGAAAGCAGTTGAAATGAATATCATATTTAAACCTACCCCGTAACGTCACAGGAGTTGCTGCAGATACCGATCAGACAAGTTTGTGTTTGGAAGTTAACTTTCGTACTTTATGAGCGTACTAAAAAAAAAGATCAAATTTAAATTTTAATTCAAATTCAAACATTTTTATTGGCAACGCAGGATATTCTATCGTTGATAGCTGTTACGATTTCCATGGCAAAATAACAAATCTGAGATTTAGATGTTAGTCCGATAATTTTTTTATTTGTAGATTCTTATTACGACAATCGGCCTCTAAGAGGTTACTAGTAAATTAAAAACAACATATTCTGTGTATTAAATATATGGTGTATTTTTAGTGGATACTGGAGATGAAGGTGAAACGTGGATCAAGAAGATAGCCCAGTACACAAAGAAGAGCTTCCTAGTACCATTTTTTCTAATTTCTTTAGCCTTTTTTGTAGGAAATTTTAGTGGCATGACCACATTACAGGTTAGTTAAAGTGTTTAAATATAAAATACTGTTTTAATATACATGCATGTCATCATAAACATATATGTATAGAGATAAATGCATTAAACCATTGAACTCGAAATAAAATATATGTCATAATTTTTATATAATTTTATATTTGTACGCCAATGTAGTATTAGAACGTGTAAATTAATGGGCTCATCTACAATGATTCAGGCTTGTAAATAGCCTCTAGTGGTCACTCACATATTGCCTTATAACTTACTAGTTATTGACCGAGGCTCCGCCCGCGTGAATGTCGGTTTTCTGCTACATGGAAAATCCCGATAGATCATAGATTTATATAAAAAGCTTAGAACCACTTTTACTTGAGATCTCGTACCTTAACGGCAGCTAATAAAATAGGGATCAAGCTGTATCTACAATTTTTCTGGTCTGATTTTCATAAAGCATACCGCATTATTTAAATCGGAAAAGTACCCTTAAGATTGTAATAGTTTCACCAAAATCTACCCACTGGTTCTTGCGTGAAGCTCGAATAAACAAACAAGCAAACGTCGACGGATTTTGTTTCAAAAGCCGTTACTTGCTGAGCTATAGACGATGAACTAACTTACCCAGAGAAACATCCTCACTTCTATGAATTATGCAGTAGGGAATTCCCCGCGTGCATTAAATGAGTAGTTACTGCAATTTCCAAGATGCGTTTTACAGTTCCGGTTATCGTAAAATCACCATCACTATCCACACTATCCACCCTACCATTATTCAAGGTTTGCTGTTATTGCAAGTGATGTGGCTCTGGTGTGGCTACAGATGACCGGCTACCATATAATGTCATCTCGTATTTCCCACAATCCTTGCGACTACTAACGTCAATCCACCGAATGTCCCAGTTAGAAATTCGCTCGAATAACACATTCAAATGTAAGGTTTCATTTATTTAATCGATATTAAATCGAAATGTAATTTATATTATTAATGAGTACGGTTGTTAAATTGACAACTGTAGTATATTGAATGAACAAGACTGTATAAAAAGGAACGAAAAGTCGGAAAAGGGCTCATTCGAACAGTGGCCGTCAAAGTGTTTGCACGTTATAAGACATATATAAAACTATATGAGTATACTGGGGTATAAAGTGTATAAGTATAAGCGTGTATAAGTGTATAAACAGTAAAATAATAAAGCTGGTGTTTGAAGATTAACCCAGAGGTGTTTCATTGGTGAAGAGGAGCCTACACAAATACTAGCACATATTCGAATAGATAAATCCAAATATGTTGTTGTCTGTAGCTTTACAATTCCAGTGATTATGAATAGCCCTGTTGAAGTGTGTCAATTTGCATCTTATAGAACTTTAGCTATTCACAATGCCGACTTGACTGTTTTTCTAATTATGGCAGAAATCCCGATGAGTTGTAATGATTTCCATTCAGTCTCTGGTTCCAAAGTTCAAATGATTGTGAATAGCTCTGTTGAAGGGTATCAATTTGTGTCACATGAAACTTTACATTTCAGACTTATGCCGTTTCGATATTTCAAATGCTGGAAGCTCCAATCGACAAGTACTATGCTACGCTAATCCTCGGGATCCTTCAAATAGTGGGCACTGTGGGCTGTGTGGTGCTTGTCCACTACACTGGGAAGAGACCCCTTACATTGTTCTCCACGGCGGGGGCTGGAGTGTGCTGTGTGCTTGTTGCCAGTTACGATATTTACATTAAAACCGTACGTACATTTTTTTAAGACAACTCCCGCATTAGGATTAATTCCTGTGTCGCGGGGACTTTACAAATATTCAAATAACGGTAACATAGAACACCCAGACTCGGAACAACAATTTGTAGATTACGCAAAGTTGTTGTCCCATGTGAGGATCGAACCCACGACACTCGACAGCGCGGTGGAGAAACGACCACTTAAACCACTGCGCTATCCGTGCATATACTTAATATCATTAAGGAATCATTTATAAGTCAATTAAAAATTACTCCGGCTATGGTAAAGATCACGCAAAGTAGAAACAATAGAATAAAACTAATGACGCCAAGTAGATAAATACAATATAATAATAATATTATGTTCCGAACACTTTCATACAGTGATTTAGTCTCCAATTAGAATTTAATATATTTTGAGCACGAAATATACGTAATAATACGTAGCGCGGGACTTCCCCGGCTAGGTGGAGCGACGACCTGCGGAAAGAAGCTGGCAGCTACTGGGTGTGTGCAGTCGAAGAGGCGGGAGAGACCTGCGTCCAGCAGCGGACTGCCACAGGCTGGCAGTGGTGATGGTGGTGAACACAAAGTAGCGATATAATTATATTCATACATATTATACTTAGGTCAGGGAGTACTTAGTCTTTTAGTCTGTACGGCAAATAGACTTAAGTACACGGGTAAGCGACCCGGCCCCCCGAGTTACTACTGTCTCTCCCTTCTCCTTCCGAGATAATAGTATACTATATCCTATACTCCTTCACCTAAATTCCATATTCCTTTCTCAATACACCTTTCCCACCGCATCCTATTTCATTTCCTCTGCATTACGCCGTGGAAATGCAATAAGGAACTTTAATACTTTTGAACCTTACAAGATGGAGGCGTCGTAATTTGCCACTCGACACGTCTCATTGCCCGCGGAGGCGAAATGTGGGCTGCGGATAGCCACTTTGCTACACCAAACGATCGTAGCAGGTGGAAGGAAGTCGTCTCTGCCTACCCCAATGGGAAACAGGCGTGACTGTATGTATGTAGTTTGTACTATGGTCTCTGCCTACCCTTATGGGGTATCGGCGTGAGTGTATGTATGTATGTCATACAAATTATGATATAAAAATTAGTGATAGCCGTGTAGTCAAGCGCTTGCCGTGTATTCAGGACTTAAGAAGATAACAAAAAATAAACCTCTAAGTATATATGGAAATGTTGGTATATCAGGGTAACAGTTGCTGTTACCCTGATATACCTTAGCTGAACTCTCGACATCCGTGCAATGAAGCGAGAGCATACCCGTATATATTATTGATTTACCCTCGATTTTCGTAGGAACGTAATGAGGAACTTTAACACTTTTGAACCTTATAAAAATAGCGGTGTCGTGGTCCGCCATCCCACACGTTTCGTTTCCCGCGGGGTCGAAAAGTGGGCTATCCACTTTGCTCTTAGCAAGTGGAAAGAAGTGGTTTCTGTCTACCCCAATTCTTCGGTAGCATAGTGGTCAGTATACCCGCCTGTCGCGTGGGCGACCGGGGTTCGATCCCCGCTGGAGAGTCAGGTGAAAATGGTGTGATTATATGTATGTATATTATTGATTGTTCAAACGAACTCATCTGGAATGAAATTCAATCATAATTATTTTGGAGATGCCGAAGTTATTAATGTATCATAACCGTTGTTCACTATTGTATTCTATGTAATTGCCGTATGGTATGTTCACCTGAATACATAAATATTACGCAATTCTAATTAATTACACCGGCTCGACAGCGGCGGTACTACTAACAAATCCTATTATTCCAATTCATCTAAATTTTAATTAATATAAATTGTATTTAAATTGTCTGTACGCCTAAATTATGTCTATAGTTCTAAATAACGTCTTTACATCAATAATATCAAATATATAGTTAATGGTTGTTAATTATGAAATAAATAATGAATATTAATATAATATTTACAAATGAATCTATTAATATGCAATAAGTAATTATGCAGAACTGTCTCACATGCCGTCGACAAAATGTGTGGAGTTGAGTCATTGGTTTATTTTCGTCTCGTATAATAACCCGTTTAACAATCCAATATAGATTTATCTCCTTCCCGTAAAAATTTTGTTAAATATCATCAGTACACGCTATAAGGTCATGCATGAAACAAGGTCTCACAAAATACCGCTAGAGACTGAATAACCACCTTATCGGATTTGCACACGCTATTCTTTACATTTAGACCCGTGTTTGCTAATTAAGCTTAAACCTCTAAAGTGAAAAAATATTACCGTATAAAGAAACCACAAAAACTTCTTAAAAAGAAATACACCCACGTCAATAATACAGAGAAAAAAATCCAAATTTTGTATCACTTAATAATGTTAAACATCGTGTTTTAACAACGTAAAAAACCACTCAAGGGGTATTTAAATTCTTAACAGGCAGGAACAAGACTTCTTATTTTTAAATCTTCTTTTGCCTGGCGTATTTAATATCACTGTTTATTGACAAGATCCTTTCGGCCCGTGGAATCGGCGCACTAACATCCTGTGCATTCCTGAAAGTAGGAGTCGGGGAGCAAGCCTTCCTGCAGAAAGATGGAGCTCGTTGATTAACAGATCAGTCTCGCTCATACCATGAAGAGATGCTCGCGCAATCCCGCGGTCGGCCACCAGGACCAAAGACAGATGTCGTGTGGTTTTTAGTGGGAGCAAACCCTACATAACCGCTGTGTCGTGCCTTCAATACAGCGGTAGCAGATCCGCCATTTTCCACACGTTAAAAATGGCCCTTCTTTAGACTTACTTTTTTTAAATTTCTGAATTACACATCTTGTATAGCATATCCAATATATTTAGGATATCCAGCTAGCAACTAGTATTTGTTAGGACAGCCATGATATTTATGGGAATCATCTGGCCTTTTCTCAACAATCTTAAAATATTAATGAATTAATTTAGTATTATTCTCTTCAATTTTCAGAATAACATAGAGGATGCAATGACCACCGTTGCACCGAATATAACCGCGGTCGCATCCAATAATACTGCTGGCGCCACGTCGAAATTAGAGGTGAGATTAGAGGAGTATTAGTGGACATTTCCTATTATTAGAACGACCGAAGCGACCGTATTATTATTACCGTATATTACCTACGAGGCAGTAATTTATTTATTGCAATATGTATCTATGGTAGTAGTGATTTTAACCCTAGAGTACTAATATAAATTTACTACTGCTTAATACTAATGATCGCCTGGGAGGCTACTTTATAAATAAAACAAAATTTTAGTACTAAACTTTTAATCAAATTAAGAAAAGTTGTAATAAAATAAACAGGCATACCTCTGCCTTAATTAAATGCAAAAATTATACATCTCAGAAAGTATTGTCTTAAAATCAGCCTTACATGTAATACTTAACTTTCTAAGACAGTCTTAAAGGTTTTTTATTAAAAAAAATGTTGACATAGGACCACTGATTTAGTATTAAAACTACAGTATATATAGTATGAAAAATATAACAAATAACTATTCTAATCATCACATAGCTTATTGCATACTAATCGAGCTCAGACTTCTATTTTTCATCACGCGAATAACAGCTAGGAGATCGAAGTTCCAAACAATATTTTTTTTTACATTTAGCACAGTAATAAACAGTTATACGTCTTTTTCAGCGGGACAATAACTGCACATACTTCGCTTGCCTTTTTTATAGCTGGTTCTTCAATATTTTTTCTATTTTCGGTGTCTATCACTTCATGTATAGCATCTCTAACTCGTTCCACAAGTTTGGCGTTTCTTCAGCGCGTATTGCACACCACGGTCGACACAAGTCATCGCTTAGTTCTTTCATGAAATCTTTCCTATTCATTGGCTTAGCCCCGCAAGATTTCGAATTAGATACATGCAGTATGCAATATAACAGGCGTAGAAGACAAAACAATGAGCTGTTCCGTCGTCTGTGTTTCTGATGTCGGTGATGTTTGTGGAATTAGTAAAGTGATTCTGGATGATGACGGTATTGGAGAGCTTCGGTCTTGAGGATCAGGGTCGTCTAGCACAACATTTTGTAGGTCATTTTCGAGTTGGTATGGAAAAAAGTGGGATCAGCCACACTGTCATCAGCATCGTAATCCGCGACTTCTAAATTATCCTCGGTCTCACTATCAGAGGCGTAGTTTTCTAAAAAAATACTATCCGCTGCTCGTTGAGATCCATCTATGAAATAAAATGTGTATTTTATATCTTTTCATGGTAAGTAAACAAAGAAAAAAATCAAAAATTGAAATAAAATCAACAGTAAACAATCTAATTTTAATCACGTAGACGATATCTTGGGAACGCGATTTCCCTTCCGAGCGCACAAACTCTCCCCTCTACGTCGTGGGCTACACTGAGTTGGCGCGAGAACACGGCGCGAAACGTCCGCGCAATTTCAAAATAACCAGAAAAAACCGACCGCGGGCGGCCTCTCAGGCGATGATTAGCACTCTAGGGTTAAAGCGCGTTTATATTAGGGCTACATGTTGGTCTTTACGGTGGATATTAACATTATTATTATTACGGTGGATATTAAGTATTGATATATAATAATATATATCAATACTTGTTCAATAATAATAATATCAATAGTCATTCATTCACGATTCATAGTCTAATAAGACTATGAATCGTGAATGAATGACTCATATATCCGAGGCAGGCTCAGCGTATGTGACGTGGCACTCCTGAAGCGTCGTCTGAGGTGGTTCGGTTACGTAATGTGCCGGCCCACAGACTACGTCGATAGGAGATGCCTCGATATGGCTGTCCTTGGAGCACGATCTCGGAGCTCTTGGAGCACGAAAGGACATGGAAGCCAATGGCCTTACGATTAACGATGTCAAAGACCGAGCAAAGTGGAGGAAACTTAGTAGGCTATGAAGTAGAAAATATTTGTATTGTATTAACATGTCACAATTATTGAAAAAAAAAACCAAAAGCGGAGTTGGGAGTTTTTTTTCAATACTTTGTGACGTGTTATATAACACATAATGTTTCTTTGTTTGTCCTGTATGTAATATATATAT
>WUAW01006907.1:9455-24595 GCA_017165845.1 Thaumetopoea pityocampa | reverse complement strand
ATCCATATTAAACAACAAATCATCCAAATTAAACACAAAATAAAATTTTAACTTTTTTGCAATTATGTCATCATTCTATTGGATGAGCGATATGTATATTCGTTACCTCGGCAACATACATAAGTCAAACAATGTAAATATTTTTCTGTCACATATTTGAAAATTGCTTTAGTATTAAAAACGTTTATACGTCAGTCAGCTCTTTTCGGCACCCAACGAAATAACACGCCAGCAATTTACGTCAATAATAGAAATTGCTTACTGTTTTATTTTTGAATTATTCTTGCTGTTAGTGCTAGCGAGGTTTTAAATGTACACACTACGATAAATACTGTAGGTACATGATATTATTTTAAAGGCTGAAAGCGAGTTTTTTTTCTAAAATCAATAAATAAATAAAAAAATTGAGTAGTATTGACGTGGATGAATTAAATACTGTATTCTGGATGAATATTTCCATAAGTTTATCACAATTTTAATTTATTTAATCAACATGAATAATTCATCGAAAGTAGAATTAGATTTTATCCTAATGGATAAAATCACACAATCATTACAATCACAAAATCAATAAACAGTTAAACACTTAATAGTGTTTAACTGTTGTCGTTGTCTATCTGCGATGTAGTGTTTTAATATGAATTAAACGTTTGTTTTATAAAAAAGTACTTCCATATAAGTCTCGGAAGAATAACAATCAACGGCCTCGTTTAGAGTTAAAATTACTTCGGAAGTATCTAGCTTCGCTTCGTCCTTTCAATATTACTAGACTCTCAACTGCTTTATTAATTTATTATTAATTGCATATTAATTTAATAATTTCTTGGTCAGTATTGTAATATATAATATGTGTGTGTGTGTGCTGCAGGTGATATTTGTAATCATAAAAAAATCTCAATAAAATAAAAATGCACATAACAGCGCCGTACAGATGAATCAGCTTGGAGAGGTTTTTACGTTTGTACGCGTGCATTGCATTTCGCATTAGTCGCTATAGGTACAGTGCATTATCTATGCTTATAAGTAGCGTTAGAAGTTAGATATACACATTTAATTTCTTACAATATTAAGTACCTACCCATAAAGATAAAAATAAATTGTTTATTTATTAATCTACTGACCGTACATTTATTGTTAGTAGTGTAAAATCGCAAGAACGTCTCCAAGCTGATTTGGCTAAACACTGATGAGATATTACAGTCGGCCGCTCACTCACTTGAATTGGCAACAAACTGCATATTGCGGCCGCGACTTTAGACGTCGGTCGATCTCGCTGACAAAATATCCACCAGTGTAAATACAGTGTCCGTAATCAGTTATAGGAATTGATAACAAAAAAACTAGCACGAAAGCCCTCGTTGATAATTTCAGTCGAGTGAAGTTTGGTAAGCTTCATTATTGTAGTACTTATAAATAAAATATGAGTGTACTTTATTATATTGTTACCATTTTAATGGTATCTGAAGGTAATTTTAGCTAATTTTTATTTAATTTTATGTTCCTTATAAGGGATGAGTATTAGGTAACTGCTAAGCTTTATTATTATTCTTTTAGTGGGGAAATTTTGCTTAGGATACACAATTACTGTGGGGTGACCAAACGTGTTATGAGAGATCTCACTGCCTAAAACGACACCGTTCCTTCTCCGCTTGTCTAATGAGCCTCGAGAACACGCGAGCATACAACCACGACCCACCAATGATTGTCTGCATATGCGTGTATTTATATGTGTGCATATGTGTGTACTCTTTTCTTTGCTATGGCTCCTTATGAAGTCGTGATTAATACCTTTCTATTAACTAGACTGTAACTGGTAGACCTTTTTTCGCGGAGAGAATCCTACATATGACTTCCGTAAGTTGCGGAAGCAGCTTGCGAGGCGTGTCAGACTCCTACTGATTAAAAACTCCACGGAGGCCTACATCAGCACTTGTGTGGGGCTCCGAAATCACTATGACTTCACCGGTCAGAGGTATTTGTGCTTCGCTCTTCCGAGCACTCTTTAGGGAGACATTATACTCGCTTCTTGCGGCATCGCGAGGTACTCACGAAGAGATGGCTCATGTCTTGTCTCATTAGTCTGACTGATAGTCATACTGAGACAGTTTTTTCAGGTCTTTTGGTCATATACTCAAAGTTTGTTAAATAAGACCGGTTATAGTGCTTTAAGTGGCGTTAATTACTCGGTTGGAGGCCTTTCTCAGTTCTCTGCCTTCCGTTTGCCTCCAAGAAGTATAATTGTCTCCAAATTATATGTAAACCCCTACTTAATCAAAAATATTTAATTTCGTTACATTTTTTTTAATTTCTTTAGTATATTTTTTTTTAATTTCTATTATAAGTTTATTAAATAATTCAATTTCATCCACAGGTACTCCGAAAGCGGTATCGCTAGTCCTGAGGAGTTCTGCGTCAGATATCTCCGGGATAGCGCAAGACATGCTGAATTTGTCTGTGATGACGATCATCGCGTGCGCCATTATTATCATCATTTTTGTGTTCATCGTCAAAATATATTAAGAATAATAAAAATATATACACATAATACCTATTTTTTAAATTTATTTAAAAATATAATAACATTCATTGGGGTAAAAACAATTTGTAATTATCACGTTTTATTTATTTAAACTTCATACAATAATAGTATACGATTATGAGCGAATTTTTATGAAGAATAAACAAGATTTATTAATTCTTTTGATAACTTTAGTTATATGTTTATACATTAATATGTTATAATGTCATGTTTTTATGTAAAAAATATGTTTTATAGTTCTCCATTGTGTGGAATTTTTCAAAGCAGTCTCCAACGTGAAGTCCTAATTTTCGAGTGCACGTGTCGCAAAAATAGTTTGACGTCTTCCGCCCTGGATTTTACTGTTTGAACATACAGAACAATCTATACTTTTTAAGTTTTAACAGTGCCGCATTATATGTAGTTTGCCAATAAGAATTTCTTCTTTTTCTGAGAACGGATGCTCCGTCATAAAAATCACATACAAGTTGTTCCACCAATTTTCGAACACACAGAATGTGACACAGGCGTGTTATTTTCTCTTCTAGCAGACACCTTTTATATTTGCGCAATCTTCTAATCCCCAGAAATATATTTTTCTCCACCATTTGCAAGATTTTTTCATAAAACAATATGAACTTGCTAATTGGTCGGCCTCGCTGATACCTCCTATATTCATACTGTAATTTGGTTTTTGTGTAATTTGTAATTTGGTTTGCTAATGTTGACGGTGTCACCTCCTTTCATCCTTTTTTTCTATAGTTTTCATGTCCGAGGTATCGCACCATAGTGCTTATTACGGCGGAGGCGTTTGATTCGCCGCGGCGGCGTCGTTAAGGGGTGCTTAGTATTTGTTTAAACTGAGTTTTTTGTTTCCAATTCATAGGTGCACTGTAATGGTTCGTAGATAGGATTTAGACGTTTGTTTAGAGAAAATATAAATTGTTGTACCTATGTACCAATTTATATTTTCTTACCAATTTATAATTTTCTTTTCTGTGGTGGCTGAGAACAGACACGACCGGAACGTAAAAAAGCTTCGATGCCTGAGAGCAGACATACATCCGAAAAGGGTTAATTTTACGGCACCGATTGTGATGAAACATGTCGCAGTATTTAAGTCAGAATAGTACCTATAAGACGATGACCAAAAACAATCCGTTGATTTTTGCGTGAAGCTCATACCAACAAAAAAAAAACAAAATCGACGGATTTTGTTTCAGAAGCCTTTAATTAGTCGATCTGTATAGTGTTTATTTTAATTTCCTTGATTAAAAAAAAATTACAGTTAAAAATTTTATAATAGTATAGATCCTTAGTTCCCAGTGGTCCAGGTGGACCCCCCAGGGGTCCACGGGAGACTCGTCGGGGGTCTACGTTGGCGTACGCAAATTTCCATAGTTAGATCTAATTTTCACATTTTTTGTAGTTTTGGGAATATGGTAGAAACGTAGCTGCAGGTGGTCCACCGGAACCCGCTAAATTTTGAAAGTGGTCTATGAGACAAGTCTGGGTACCTCTGGTATATATAGATAAAGGAGTATCAGATATAAACTTAAGTTTACATAATTCATATATAGGATACAAAAACTATTGCAATAAAAATAAAATTTAGGCAGTTTTATTTTATTGCTGGAAAATTGGGTTAAAATAAAACATGATGCTTGACTAAAATATGGCAAAATTAAATACTAGTCTTAAATAAAAATAGTAAAGTGGATTGTGTTTTTTAAAATAAATCCTAAACTCACGCGAGATTAGAGGACGGGGGAGGGGGAAGATCAGAAAATCGTCAAAAATGCCTCACGTAATTAATGGACGCTTCCTAAGCAATATATGGTGTCTAAATGATATTGAAATGGCGACATACTTTCCTTGAAAAAAAAACTAATCAGAATCGATTACTACCAAGGAACAATGAAATGTGTTATGTGCATGGTAGACAAAAATATGATAAGGTGGCAACACAAAATGAAACGACATATTTATTGTAACTGTATTAACTTCAAATACGAGATAATACAATGTTTGCAATATTAACGCCGAGCGTGCTAATTATTACATCTATCGATTAAAACTTCAACATTCTTATTCATTCGATTGTAACTCTTACTCTAATAAGGCTACCCTTAAACTCTACACTCCCACTTTTAAGTATGGGCCATTAGGCAGTTAAAATTTATTATTGCTTGCGTAAGATACGCATGATAATGCATAAATGTTAAAAATCAATATCGATATTTTATTATCGATTTGAATCTACGTCGAATAGATACCTAATATTATGCATCGATATAAATTCATCAGTTTTCTTTTAAAACCGACCCTGCCTTATTACTAAAGACGGTCAACTTTAGGTTTAAGGCATTTTTTTATAATTGTTTGGTTTATAATTCGTAGTTCGAAGTACTATCGACAAATTGGACGTATGAACAATTCTGAAAGCATTTTCTTGAAAACAGTAATCATAAGACGAATTCTTATATTATCTACGCTGGTCAATGCATAACAAAATGCAGCTTTATGTTGGTCACGCTTCAAGTTTGTTGATAGTACACCTAAAGACGCACTTTTAAACTAAGTACTAATTTATAAAGTACTAAAGTTTGACCATATTTTGCAATAAGGCGGATTGAAACGCGCACATTATTACGACTATTGAGGCACCTCTAATCTAGGCACTGCTAGTAAAATACTCTACAATCAACATAAAAATATATTCGAAAAATAACTTTATTTACTAAATTAGAGACATCCAAACTCAACTAAAATAGTACAACACAAATATCACACAGTAGATTAAATAGAGACTTAAGAATTATAGACATTCCAGTATTATAAAATTGTAAGCAAGTAACTTGCACGAAGGAAGAAAATGACAATTTAACATTAACACGCTATGTAACGGAACAATTTATATCTGTTTTTTGTTTCCTTAACTCACGAAGGTCCCGGGCAAGCATCTCTTAACCCAGAGATCTAGATTAGTAAATTTATTTACTAATCTTAATAGAGTCAATCTGATTACACACAATTTCAAACACTTCATATAAAATGAGCTTATTATTTATAGACACACAGTATACAGATTATTAATATGATATCAACGGAGGATAATACTGCACTTGGCACAAATAATGTGCCTTTGATTACATGCAGTTTCTAATTTTATTTGTATATAACAAGTAAGAAACACAGATCAATTTAGTCTGTGTTTATTGCTTGCTATCTAAACCTCGAGGTTGTGACTTATATAAGCAGATTTATAATTATCATGTTACGTCATCGTATCGCGTACTAATTTTCTAAATAACACAACGTGTTAGACTTGTTCCAACTTACTAATTTCATTTTTCGAAGACAGTGAATTTAGAGGAAGGGACCCGATATATGCAAGGGGGCGGGGCGCCCTGAATTTCCGAGGTGCACAGGTGAGTTAGCTTAAAGTTCCCCCGCGGAGTGCTCGAAAGTGTATAAAGACATCGATAGAAAACATTAAGAGATCTTGATGCCCTTCCGATATATCGATAAAGGTCACGGCGGTGTTTTTAATGAGTCTGATACATCAAGCAATCCCTGGAATTGGACGGTGGTAAGTACTATACAAGATTGTCTCCGTGTTAAAAAAAAATAACACTTAAGTTTTAATTTATAAACTTGAATATACAAATTCAATAAAACTCGATACTAGAAAACGTAGCACAATATTGCCGATTGTCGACAAATGATGATTTTCATGTAAATATAGGTCACTTGCATGCAAGTTACTTTGCAAATAAATATACATTAACCTGGCATGTCATGTCGTCTCGAGACGAAAATAATTTGACAACGTACAGATTAATAAACATCACTCGATATTATAAGGAAACTTGTCATGTATATTATTTTTCAGAGTAAGTGATATGCTAATGATATGATAATAAATCTTACGATATGCTGTTAATATGATAAAAAATCTACGCTGGGTCCAGCCAGCCACCAGGACTTTACAAATATAATGATAATTACAACTAACATGCAATTCAATAATACATCTTACTTATCTATATCACTACCAATATTTCTTTAAGGCATTACTGAATATTGTATTATTACATATTGTCAGACCTATCAGGAAGCATGTTGTCTTAATTAATAATTGATGACAATTTAAGGTGCGTCTGCACCATGACAATACGAAGGCGCGTCACGAACATTTTAGTTTAAGTTATGAGCGTACGTCGGGCAGTGGCGCTAGTGGGTATATAACAAAAAGTTTAACGGACACCAAATGGAAAAAAAACTATGTCCATTTAAACCATTTTTGTAACAGTTTCTTTGATTCACGATTTTAGCTTGCATTTTTTTTAATTTTGAGCGCACTTTGTATAATAATTGTAATATAAATATATACGAGAGTGTAATCCTTAAGATCCCTACATAACAAAAATTATATATGGCATCGAAATAAATGCACACCGACTATTATTTTTTTCTAATATTTTAGTAAATGACAGGCAAAATTTCTATATTTCGCTTGTATTTTCGAATGCGAATCGCAACAGTATTTTCATGACATGAGCATATTGAGTCTCGAATGTTCGGAAACGAATTTTCACGGTGTGAATGCCTTTTAGGTATTTAAAACTACATTGAGCCTTGGCAGATGAGTAGCCGGCTTGAATATCAGCCAAATTATCAGCTAATATTAATAAAGAAATGTCATATTGCCCTTATGTATATCGTTCCCAAACGCAATTCGCGAAAACAATTCATTTAAAAAAAAATGGGTCGAAACAAATGTTCTATAAATTTTTAATGATATTAAAATTCTAAAAATAAATGTTCTAATTCCCCAGAAATGAGGGAACAATTACAAAAATAAGGCATGAATAAGGCTTATTTAAATAGATTGTAAGCTCTATCACTCGCTCAGAATTTAATAATTAGGTCGCAGGCACATTATACAAATAAAAATATATTTACTGCAACTCAAATGAGTGGTTAGTGGATAGAATTATGAATACAAATCAGCCGCTGACTGTACAAATTGGATAGCCATACGCCGCAAACTGTTTAGATACCTATATTACGGGTTGCGAGCTATTTAAAATAGCATCTGAGTATTTGATGCGAACAGACTAGTGTGTCCACGATCTTAAATTACTTAGAGATATAAAAACTGCAAATTCGTAGTTATACTGACAAATAATTTAAAATTGAAATGAGTATATCCGGTTTAAACTATTAACACTTCCTAATAGTAAATAAATTAGTTAAATCTTATATAGGAACAAAGTTAATGATTTTCAAATCACCTGCGTATTTTTGTATGATGGTACTGGTATTTATATGAATTTATTATTTATAAATACACACGAATGCCTACCTGAACAGTGAAAGTCAGTAAGAGGATCCTGGGAGTTTAATTGTTGATATTTTACTTCAATAAATAGCTTTAAAACAATTGATTCAATTCTTCACAATTATGTCCAATAGTTTAAAATCTGTCAGTCAAAGCAAAAATATTGCTTAATATTATTCACGCCACCATAAAATGAAAAATCAACAACTGAACTCCACAAAATTATTATTTAAAAGCCATAACTTGTCGACTGGTACACACTCAAACCTCCCCACCAGTTACCCAAAAGGATATAGCATAATCCAGTATACAACTGTACGTACGTATATAACTAAGACGACGTCACCGAAGTAAACGTTTTAATTGTAGCTTTTACTACGCGACACTAAACGTTCTAGAACATTTCAGATAAATTATTACATTAAAATTTAAAATCAGATCTCATCAATTATAATAGTATCCTAAATTACTACCTTATTATCAAGTGCACTTAATAAATTCACACTACATCAATCAATCGTTTGTTCGAATAATTTATTAGGGTACCTACTTATATTTACAGAGATATTGAGTGGCCCATGCGCAGTGAGAACTAATGCTAAGAAACACGTACATCTTTAAACCTGGCCGACAGGCGAACAGTGGCGGGAATATGTAGTGCGATTTAATGTTTATATGTATATCAGAAAATGTGTAATATATGCCCGCCCCGTCTTTATACGACTTGTGTTGTTTTAAATATTATTTTTTAAAACTGTTTTACGGTTTGTAAAATAAAGTGATACCCATCTATTTACAACGAAATATATTTGAGATTCATTTGAAACTCCTATCGCGACTCTTCTAAAATAATACTATTTTAATAATAAAAAAAATACGGCGGAAATGCTTGGGTCACTGAGTATCTTGTAAATAGTGTAAGTACGCTTTTAGGGCATCACAATCTCTTTCGATACAATATTAATCTTATATATTTATTCGACATGATATAATTTTAACTAAGCACGATGTTCTGACTGACCTGAATTTATGCAAGAGATAAAAATATCTCCGAATTTTATTCTATCCAGTTGATCTTTTAAAACTTGACTAGAATTTTAAATAAATCCACGTATTTCAATACTTAATACTGTTGAATTAGAATTGGCGTACATATTATCAATGTACAGGATTTTGACGGTTATGTGGGTCATGGGTCATATTTTTGTCATGGACGGAGATTAGAGTTCAATCCGAATTGCGATCTACTAATTTGATCCAACACGCTCGTTAGTCACATTCGACAAAATTAAAGTCCGAACGTTAGAAAATACAACTACGGATAAGCTTCTTGTGCGAATAAAATTTTTCACTGAGATTAAAGTTCAATATGAATTGAGTGCTTAGAATGAGATTCCAGTTGATCACGTTCTGCAATATGACACATCCGAGCGTTTGGATATGGCGAACTAGGTAAGCAGATCTTGTGAGATACGACTTCTTATGGAGATATTAATGTTTGTATTCAAATTATGATTTAGTACGTAATGAGATTCGATAGTTTCATAAAGTCACATTGTATGATACGATACGTTCGAATGTTTGGAAATGAGTAGATAAGCAGCCCCCCTAGCCGAGTTGACATTCGACAATCGTTATCGCTAATAGAAAGGAAAAAAATGTATTGGAATGACATTCCTAATCGCCAAGTCACATGTGACTTATCGAATAGAAGTGTCATTCCAATACATTTTTTTCCTTTCTAATAGCGATAACGATTGTCGAATGTCAACTTAGCTAGGGGGCTTATCCTATGTAAGTAGATTTTTTATAGAGATTAGCATTCGATCCGAATTGTGATTTAGTACATAATGAGATTCGACAGGTCCATTAGATTACATTGCAAGATATGATACATTTGAATGTTTGGAAATGATAAAGTAGTAAGCAGATTTTATGGAGATGAATGTTCGATCCGCACTGTGACTTAGTAAGTAATGAGATTGGACAGGTCCATAAAGTCACTTAGTATGATAGGAAACGTTTGAATATTTTGAAATGACAAACTAGATAAGCAGATCTTGAGTGAGTAGATTTTTTATGAAGATAGACGTTTGGTCCTTGTATATCGCAACTCAGTAAGTAATGAGATTCAACAGAGTCAGTCAACCATATCCTATGTTCTATGACTGAACGTTTGAAACTGACTAACAAATGTTAAGTAAATCTTGAGTAATTAAAAGTTTTTAACGTTCCTTCCAAATTGCAATTTATTAGATTTAACTGGGTCTACAGCTATGTTCTATAATACGATATGTGCAAACATTTCGAAATGGCAAACTATAGGTAAGCAAATTTTGTGGAAGACTATTTGTTTAAAAAAAAAATGAATAGTGTCATAACAGAACGTATCTTTCACAAAGAAGAGACAATGTGGGGAAACTTTTTAACACCTCTTTGTTAGCCAAAATCAAGCTATCGGCCCTCGTGTAATTTATTAACACTGAACCTAACAAATAATATAAGCTTTTTTCTAGAACAATATATTCTATTTAGAATAATAAATTATTAAATTAAACGTAAATATGTATAATTTTGCAATCATTTCTACTATTAATTGATGTAAAATACAGAATATTCAATATGATCGCAAAATTATTGCGGATATGTGCAATTGATATAATTTAGTTAATTGGTAATGAAAATATTAATAACTATAATGCGACTAAAACCGTCTAATTTTTTAATATGTGATTCTAAATAGAGTACACAAATATTCAAGGCCTAGTAACCAATCTTAATATTTATTTCACGTTCTAATCGTTAATAGAAGAATTTAATCAATCGCACCAGTTTGAATGGATCACAATATCGAATCACATTAGAAGCATCGACTGATATTGATTAATTTATCTAACCTGAAATCCTTAAATATCACAATACCATTAGTAAAACCTTATATAGGCACCCTCTTTCTTTCTACTTAGACCTCGTGTACACACGGCATGGTTTTCACTGGTCTGACAGTACATTTTTGACAGTTTTATGACATCTCAAAAAAAAAATTATTTTCAATATTATTGTCGATCACCGATTTTTGTGACTTCGAAAAAAGGTTAGTTTGTGCGCCGAAATATTGAGTTTAAAAGATAACTTTAGTACTTTCGATGTTAACTCGTAGTTTTCTGAATAGACTGTATATTAAGGAACATCTATGATTTATCAAACTACACAACAATAACAATTGACCGTTTCAATACCGTGTCCCTAAGCACACCGTGCGATCAATAAAAAGCTATCACATGACCCTATGGCTTAAAAATCTTAATTTATTTAAACCCTCGAAAAGTCGTGTTGCTTTTTTTTCATAAAACCAATATGATATGATACAACAGTAGGATATGATAAGGGACTCAGTCTACTTCGGACCGTTTATTAATTCCTACAATTCGCCTTATATCGAATACTATCCTAACGATAATATCAGTTTCAAATTGTCACTCTTAAAAATTTTGGTGATTATAATTATTAACGTACGATTTTAAAACGGTGCCTAATTAATATTATCAATATAGTAAACCTAAAATTGTAATTACACTATGGCTAAATAGAAGGGCACTGTCAATATTCTTATTAATAATTAATAAAAATAATGCATCTCTAAACTCTATATACGTGTTAATATTGGAAGCATCAACAGTCCGTCAATTCCACGAGTGCGAAGTTGTTTAAGCATAATTTAAATGAGTTTAATTGAACGAGGCGGTAAATTGCTTGAGCATTACATAATACAAATGTTTTACAACTGTTTGTTCAAGCAATTACGTCTTATATATTATAAATGGTCCATCTTTTACAACTGATAATATATTGACATCCACAATGCTTCACACAACCTGAGTTTACAAAGTATACCTATCGCGTCTGCCCGCTAGCATGGCGACGTATCGTGGGATCATAATAATGATAAAACGAGGTTTAATGACACATGAACTTTTTAGAGGGCAGTTCACACCAGCATATACTTTTAGGAATTATAATCGTCCTTTTTGATTTAGTATTTCATCACTTAGTTCTAACACCGCGTAAGTCACAAAAGGTATTATTTCAGGAGAGCAAGAAATATATCCTTCACTAGTACGTAATTATGATATTAAATGTATTTTATTTTTACAAAAACATTAGAAGCACTCGTCCTATTGGCTCTAACCATACATTATGATCGGTCCTAAGATGCATTGTTTGATTCCCAATCTAACGACATAACGCGTGTAACTTACAATAGTCATTTTTTGAGTTACACGATGTTAGAACATAAGCGACGATTTGTAAATGACGATCCTTCAAAAACGTGTTTCCATGTTAAAGGGCTGTAGGCTCGTGTTTCGTTAGGCGAACAGTTATGGACTGACTTCTGGACGCTGATATTTAATAGCAATATACATATATATACTACTCGCACGGCTAAAGAATGGGTATACAAATGGCATCGCTTCTATTCATTCAGTCATTCAAGCGTTGCGTATGGTTTTTTTTGACATTTTTATGATGTTTTGTTGTTATGTTGACAATACAGGGCCAACGAGCTGCCATTTCTAATTCATTGTCAGAGTATTATATGGCAATAAGTAGAATTATGTCGTGTAAATAAATCTGCTTATTGAAACACTATAAAATTGACCGAATAACAGGCCATTGCCTAAACGGGGGGGGGGGGGTAAATGTCTGAAATCCATTCATTCGTGGAATTCATGTGATTTAATATGAACGGTGTTGGTATTTCTAACATAAAGTAAATGATTCCGGTTTATTTTTAAATTCATCACCTAAGGCGGCTAACTATCGAATAATTAATGAAATGCCGATGGGAAATCTGAACGGTTTCTATCTTACTTCCATGAAAATATATGAGAAGTAAATTAGAAGTCCATTAAAAACTGTTTACCTAATGAAACTACGGCCTTTAATGCAGAAGCGGAATTTTTAATGATGAATTATCATTATGGAAGATAGGTTTGATGGAAACATGATCAGTAATAAAGAGAAATAAAATAATTATACAAACAACGAGAAAAGAAAAAGTACTAATAATAAAAGAGCGTCTAAAAGTACACATATTGTCTTGGTTGATTGCTCCATCTATCTTAATACTGCTAAAATATAATTTCAAAGTTCGATGTTACTTAATATGAGACTATTAAACAAAATACATAAAAAATATACTAGAACCAGAACTGAGAACCTTCCTTCTTTGAAGTCGGTTAAAATATAAAGTAGATTACTGGCATAAATGGCACAACTCTGCAACCTAATGTCAATAAAAATTAAAAATAAAGTACTTGAATAATGAGATTACCTAAATAATACAAATGTATTTGAAGTGTTTAATGGTGAGAGTATGAAACGAGTAGTGAACGATAATAAATCAGTACATAGGTATAACGGCTTAAAAATGTACTTGCGGCATTCAATTAAGTTTTGCAATAGCAATGACTTCCCTGTAATAGGAGAGCCAAATTCGAGGCCATATGGAGCAAGACATGTTATGAAATATTTTGTTCTGTGTATCTGAAACAATGAATACACTGTTGATATATGATACTTTTCATTCCCGTAATGTGTTTCTATGGAAGATAGTAGTTCAATTTTAATGTTACTTCTCACTTATATATTTCAGAATTATATTAAAATATATATTAAAAGATAAATACTAATCGGTTATTTTAATTAATATCGTTAAAGGCGGTGTTACATACAGTACGACAACTTGTATGCAACTTGATAAAGGTGCCATTGCCTAAATTCATCAAACCGTAGTTTATCGAACAAATTATACTACTACAAATATGTGAATTGTCTTTATATGAACTACTAAAAATCAACCTTATTTCACAGAGTTACGGTTAACAATTTCTTCAAATAATTGCTTTACAATGTATGTGCACTGCTCAGTCACAACGCTTGAAGTGGCAACAAATAGATGTGTGTGGTCTCAACCAATATTTGTCAATTTGAGCAGGTACATCGTTGGAACTGATTCATTTCATACTATATGTATCACCACATTACTACCCACGAAATTTGATAACTATGACCCGAGTTCAGAATAGACCAGTCTTGATTCCAGTTAGGAGATATGTTACCGGTACAATTCTGAAATAACAGGCACATGAGCCACACACTGGAATTGGTACAATATAATTATAGATTTTTTGTAGATGTTCAAGGTCTACAATAGTAACTTACTATCAGATACAAACTTGGGCTACAAACTTGTTTAATTCTTCCATAAAGCCTTTTATTACAATGTGTTACTGTTATGTGTAATTTACTTACAAAATTAGTGTACAATGCACTCTTTAAGCTCCTCAATCTATTATTTCGATGTTTCATAGATATGAAAAGATATGTATGTTCATAGTGTGATGGTGTAGTCCGCTAGCGGGTTGAAGTTTTTACTCGTCATGTGACTCGCGTTATTCGCCAATCGGTATCCCCATAAATCCATAGCTTCTTTACACGCCATCTGGAATTATAAAATAAATTTTATAAATTATTACATCTTCAGTTTCATATCAGAATAATTTATTTGATCTGTTACCATTAATAGTTATACTAGCTGTTGTCCAGGGCTTTGTCCGCGTAGCGCTATCTAATGACGAGTTATAGCAAAGTGGAATCCGTGTATATCAATTTTCATGACGATCAGTTGAACACAGTTGATGCCCTGCGCTGTAGCGTCATCTAGTGGCGTGTTAAAATTAAATGGACTGAATAGAAAACTTCTCGTGTGTTTTCAACAGATGAGTAAATCAAGTTTTATGGTAATCGTAAAACCACGTCATAAAGTTTTAGGGCTATTTATTATTGATTTTTCTATAGATAGAAGTCAGTCATGTTTATATATCTTTAAGTCTTAAAGTTTAATATGTATGATCTTAAGAATTTTATGTTTTATATCCCTCAAAATGCACTAGCTAGTTCGATAAGTTCTGAACAACTGCGCTGTAAAGGGCAAAAAATAATACAATGGTCGCCCATATCTTTAAGTATACACTAAATATACATAATATAGTTGAATCGAGGGCTTGCATTTATTAATTTTAACATTTCTATAATATTTATACATACATAGATACATACACTCACGCCGATATCCCATAAGGATAGGCAGAGACCACAGTACATACTATACATACATACAGTCACGCCTCTTTCCCAATGAGGTAGGTAGAGACCACTTCCTTCCACCTGCTACGATCGTTTGATGTAGCAAAGTGGCTGTCCGCAGCTCAT
>WUAW01006899.1:24477-35367 GCA_017165845.1 Thaumetopoea pityocampa | reverse complement strand
ATTAATTGGTATGATTTATTTTTTTCCGGCAACCCGCTTTAGGCCAGCGTGGTAACTATAATCTTACCCAGGGTTCGCGATCTATAACCCGCAGATCACAGAATAACCCATTTGATAATTTCAAGTGACCACGTTTTAGTTCCGATATAAAGCATAATATATAAAAGTCAAAAAGATTTGGAAAATACGATAATATCTTTAATGCTCACATTTTGGTTGATTTTGACCCGTGGCCGTAAAAGGTAGCCAATCCCTGGTCTAACCCCTCATTGAGAGTGATACAGTAGATAGGTTAATGTCGATTTTTTTTAATGTAGGTTCAAAACGAACTGCTAACAGTGGAGAGTGAGAAAAATAAAATCTTACAAAGTATTTGCTCGACGGACCCTGGGGGGAGTACATCTAAACAGGTGGTGCTGACCGAAGTCGGCGAGCTCATGGAAAGCGAACTGCAGTGCAGTATCTGTGCTGAACTCTTCGTGGCGGCAACCACGCTCAGTTGTTCACACACTTTCTGTCAATATTGCATCACTATGTGGAAGAGAAAGAAGAAGGACTGTCCTATATGCAGGTGAAGTAACTTTCCCCTAATTAAGGCACAAATCGCTGTGAACTGTCAACAAAACTTATTTTGCCGCCTATAAATAGTGACGATATTGGGTAACTACTTCCCTTTCCGGGGAATATTTGAGACGTGCTGAGAAATGATATAACGTGATGCCAGCTTTACCAAGATTCATATTTTTAAGAAAGTGCTCAACATGTCTTTAGATGTATATGTATGCTTGTTTTTTTTGTGTCGCTAGAGAAAATCTTAAAGAGATTCCCAGATGTATGGGATCATATCTCACTAAAATCCTCTTCGACAGTTAAAGGGCCTCAAAAGTCTCTTAATTGAACCTCCATCGGTGCTCCTCTCAAGTATTGTGCGTGTCATCCTGAATCGAATGAATTTTCAGAATTTATTAGAGGCTTCTGTACCGTTTTAGCATTTACGGTGGAGTGTTGCTGACCTCCTGCATGGACGTCTGAAAGACCCACACCTTAGAGGTCCATCGCTAAATTAACTTCTTTAGCTGCTTCTATAATTATAAAAAAAAAGTCTCATATTGAGATCTTTTAAAAAAAATAATAAACTCGTGTTCGTTCTGGAGGATTTCTTCACATCTAGACACATTCCCCATACCATATACACCCTGTCTTTCGACAAATCTACGTTTTAATTACTTGTCATTTTGCTTATCTATTTATGCAAATTATTTTGTTTCCATATTTGAAAACAATGTTTGTGTTCTAAGACCATATTGTAACAGTATAAATCACCATATTTTTTTTTAATAAAAAATTCCCTATAAATTCTTCTAACCATTTATTATGACATGAGGCCTGATTTTATTCATCTCAGCTCCTATTCAATTTTCTCCAATTTTCTCCTGACTCAATTTTCTCCGATTAACCCGATCTTAAATATCCTTAATTGAGAGTATGACTCAGCAGTCTTTCATCTTACATACTTCGCGACTTGCTTTAGTACGTAGCATTGTTAAGATCTATCCGAGTGGTAAATATAATTAAGTAATGCAGTGTTTGCAGTCAGAAAATTCTTATATTCTGCAAATAAACATAATTCAACTATTAATACTCTTTTCAGAGCTCCAATCACGTCTGAATGTAAAAGCCTAGTGTTAGACTCCTTCATAGAGAAGATGTTACAAAATCTCAGTGAAGAAATGAAGTTGAAACGATTAGAGATTCTCAAAAACAGAGAAGGTATGCTCCAATGTTTTTTAAGACTTTTTTTAACTCCTTTAACTAACCACTAATTTGCTCAACCTAGCTTCCCTGTCTAATTTGTTATTAAATTATATCTTTAACATAATAGAGACTAATCTTATACCTATACATTTGACCACTTCTTGATATTTTTCTTTAAACTCATTTAACAGATCCAAGGCAGTGCAGAGTTTATTTCTGAAATATTGTTTCGCCCCAAGTATAATATAATATAGCCCCAAGTATAGTATTGCGTGGTATTCACTCATTTCATTCTTGCTTATTTTGAACTATATAAACCACTATTTTATATTGATGTACTTTTCTTGCGATAATTATTATATTAATCAGCACTTGCTATTTATTTCTATATAGTAAGCACATAAATGTGGACACGTCTACATTTAGACATAGGTCTCGCTCATTTTAGGCAGAGTATTACAGCTATACTATTACAAAATTGTTAAAAATCAAATTTTCAAATATCAAAGATATTTAAAAACAAACTACTCAGAATGACTAATTAAGGGCTACTGAAACCAAATCGGTCGATGTTTGTTTGTTCGGGCTTCACGCAAAAACCAGCAAGTAGATTTTAATTAAACTGTTACAGTCTGAAAGGTACTATTCCGACTTAAATAATAGGGCATGTTTCATCAAAATCGGTCCAGTAGAATTGAAGATACAGNNCCCCTGTTTTAGTAACCACCGCTAAGGTACGAAAGGTCAAGTAAAAGTAGAACCAGTTTTACTTGACCTCTCGTACCTTAATGGCGGCTACTAAAACAGGGATCAAGCTATACCTTCAATTCTACTGTACCGATTTTGATAAAACATGCCCTATTATTTAAGTCGGAATAGTACCTTTAAGACTGTAACAGTTTAACCAAAATCCACCCGCTGGTTTTTGCGTGAAGCCTGAACAAATAAACAAACATCGATGGATTCAGTTTCAGAAGCCCTTAATTAGTCCATCTGAGTAGTTTGTTTTTCAATAACTTTGATTTTTGAAAATTTGTCATTTAACAATTTATAATAGAATAGATAATATGATATTTTCTTTATTGTGTCTGATTTTGAATCAAAAAGGGTCTTCCCATTGTTCATCGGGCAACTTGGAGATCCAGTACGCTTTCATCTATGTTTCGATTCCTACAGAGAATAAATATTTAAACTTTGGTGTGATTCCAATATATCGCTCATCCAATAGAATAATGACGTAATTGCAAAAAAGTTAAAATTTTATTTTGTTTAATTTGGATGATTTATTTTTTAATATAGATTTTTTCGAGAATGCTCAAATTATTAATAATAATCTATAAATAAATTGTGAAAAATCATGATAATTGATATGATTTACAAAATTGGTATAATACAATTTTAAACTGAAACGCTTCTTCTGATAAATTGCAAAAATGTAATTAAGTCATTGTTCTATTGGATGAGCGATATGCAAAACTTTCGGGGACACAGCATTCAATGTTGAATGTCAACAATGCAGCTTCATAATGTTGTGACAAAGTAGACTCATTTAAAAATTGCAACGAGATATATTCTATATAGAAACATAAATAATTGTGATATCACAGTTTATTTAAACCACATTTGCTAAATATATATTACGTTATAAAACAACATAAAAACGCATATCTTCATTTACGACACAGAAATTACCAGAATGGATGGTGCCTTTCACTTTGTATATATGAAACAGATTTTATCGTCAACACGTGAATGGTTTAAAATGTAAGAATATCTTTATGAGGCTGTGTTGTTTACAGAGGTCCAGTCCGAACTTGGCCGACGCACCGCGGAGACCAACCGGTATGCCAGTTCATGCTTCATTATAATTACATTCCAACTAAACAAATGTATTTAGTCACCTCTGCCAAGCCCCCAATAGATCCTTGTATTTAACATCTATAGTTCTTCTATATTGCCTATATAAAAATGCGTTTAAATACTAAATGGAACATTATCATAGTGCTGTTGAAACACCAGCCTTCTTTAAAATCAACAAACCTTCAAAATCACACGGCACTCCTGGTCTTTATTTTATCCAACCACGTTGATAGGATCATGGATATCATGATATTTTCTATGAAACTCTGATGTTATGAAATTCTGAGTGTCTGTGCTACCCGCGATTTACATCTAAAGAAAGTCGAATTATAAGATCAAGTTGATAGGTCAGGTAAAAATAGTATACAAATTATAAAATGTTTGCAGAGGTCATTGTTTTGAGGGTACATACACGAAATTTCATACTGATATTTGAATTAGTATTGCTTTGTCAGTCGTTTAAACCGGACAAGTCATTCTTTCACTGTTAAAATGGAAAGTAGTGAATTTCGAGTATTGATAAAAAATAATTTTTACGCAAAAAAAAGCATCACGTAAATGAAAAAAAGCTGATGATGATGAAATAACATAAAATTTAATTATATTTTAGGTTGTTACCAGGATTCAACCTTTGGGACAGGAAGCAGTGTCACTGCCACTGTACCAATCAGTCGTCAAATCCTTTACGAGACAATAAACATTTATTTATTTAAGAAGTATGATATTGGTATAATTCTGCTATTATAATTGGTATAATTTAGACTCGCTCTATCTTTTTCTAATGCCAAACGCCAAAACGAGATAGCAAACATTTTTAGCGAGTACCAACCTACATTTCTGTCAAAGGGTACAAAAAATGTTGTGTTTTTGCATATCTTTAGTCGGCATGTTCCGAGATCACGTCTGAGCTTCTTAATTTTGACGTATCTAAACAAAACTGACAGCGCGAAGTTGTAGCTATCTCTTTTTGGCGTTTGGCATTAGAAAAAAAGATAGGGAGTGTCTAAATTTAATTGAGTTCTGTTACAACAGAATTACCACGATTGTTTATGTAACTGATAAATTCATAAGTTGCACTTGTTCCAGACGAAGTTACGGTCATGATGAATCCGAAGCCGGCAGCTTCGAGTACCTCGAGGAGGACGAGGAGGAGGGGGAGGACTCATTGGATGAATATGGCGATGAGTGAGTAGTATACACATCAGTAGACAAGGATGGCGAATGGAAAAACTACCAAGGGCAATGAGATATCTAAATAGAGTATTTTCCAAATTTCCGAAAACTGCTACAATTTAAAAACTGAAACGAAATGTCCACAGAAAAATCTATAGTTAACCCTTTCAGTCTCAACAATCTCGACTGTTGGGACACATATATCCCAGTCAAGTTTAATCGTAGATGCTAATTATCAATCAACTAAAATTTCTTGCACGTTGCTCCATTATGAATGGACCTCTATTGTTACATTTATAAGACTAATGGGATAAATATGTATCAGTACGCAAGCCGAGTAGGACATATACATATGTCCCAGGCTGTAAATTTCAACTGATGTAAAAAAAAACATTTTTTTTTCTTTTACCTAAAGTAAATGATGAATAAATTCATCACCTAAGTATTAGAAATTTAACCTGACTCTTTATTTTCTTTAAAAAATCCTTCTCGAAAGGGTTAAACCATTTTTTTTTATTTTCTGGCAAAATAGTCCAATTTTAATTTTGTAAATTTGTCTCAGGCACTACTACTATTTTGCATCAGGTACAACTGTTTTTCATTGTTTGGGTTGCGGCTGTAGGTCGGTTTAAGATGACCGATTGCCATTTGACGTCATCCCTCAGCAGCGTTGTTGAACCACCAACCGAGACCCGCTGCTAGACGTGCTTTTCGAAACATGGAGAAGCCATAGTGTGTTGGTATTTCAGCCAGAACTTGAACCCAAGACATTTCGTATCATTTTTTATATCACGATGGTAGCAAACAGGCTTACCGTCCACCTGATGGTAAGCGGTTACCGCAGCCTGCAACACCAGGAATATCACATGTTCGTTGTTGACCCTTTAGAAATCTATTTACTCCCCTCTTAAAGAATTCCATACTGTAGTCCCTTGGAAAAACATTCTCTGATTTGGGCGAGCCATTACTCACTATGCTGCCATGACCTGTATAAAGTTTATTTATAACGTACTACACGTTCACCGGGTTAGCACCCGGTGAACGTGTAACCCCAAAAACAATTTTTATTTCTTCGATTGATTTTTCGGCTGTTTCTTTATGTTTTTTTTTTTCCAATTTAATTTTCTCATAAACCACCTCTGTAATGAGGCGCCCAAATGAAAAAAAAAATATTCAAATCGGTCGAGACGTTTTCGAGTTCTTGCGAGAGGAACGTACAGCGATTGATTTTTATTATAATACAAATACATATATTGTACACTGTACATTAAAATCGGAACATTATCGCTCTGTCTCCCCCCTCCCCCCCCCCTCTATATCTCTCCCTCTCTCTCTCTTCTTTCGAATCATTTGTATGATCTGTGGTCTCAGATGTCTATGGTCGGCAGTACCAACTTAACACGCCTATTCGCGATATCCATAACAAAAAAATATACACTTTCCACAGGGATGACTACGAGCCTCGCCCCTATCCCATCTACAGGTCCACGGTACGTGAATACCTTAGTGGATCTGACTACCACACCACCGACGACGATTTCGACAATGACATCGATGGCGACGACATCTCCGTCACAGACTCCACTGAGGGTGGAAACGCTGATGGAAATGGTAATTCTGTTTGTATTATATATTTGAATGATCAGATGTACAGAACTACTCCCACAAATCATTATGAATCTATCTCGAGTGGTCCATTAGTAATTTATTTTATAATTCGAACCAGTAAAAAATGAATTATATAATGGCATTCTTTCTCGTTTCTACTGGTACTGTGCGAGTGAGAGGAACTACGAATGACCGCCATTCACAATTTATTCTTTGTTGGTACAAGTTATCATCATGTCCCAGATACAAATATTCGTCCCCACTCTGGGGCACGGACCTCCCCTAATCAGGAGGGGGATTAAACCGTAGTCTACAACGCCGACCTAGTGCGGGTTGGTAGACTTCACACACTCATGCGGGTATGCAGGTTTTCTCACTAAGTTTTCTTTCTCTGTTTAGTGCATTGGTGTCTACTAAGTACATCGTATATAAATTATTAAATAACCTTTCGATCGCAAGCCGTGTTGGCACCACTAGACCACCAATGTACTACAATGTACAAGTTATATATAAATATAATGTGTAGCATCAGCATTATATGCGTGTGCGTGAGCGTGTGCGTGAGCGTGTGTGCGTGAGCGTGAGCGTGCGCGCGCCCGTGTGTGTGTGTGTGTGTGTGTGTCAGCAAACTTATAACATTTAAATTGTCAGTCAAAATACATTAGGTTGAACCCACTTTGTATCCCTACTACGTCTATCCTCAAAACACACATTGTGCGAGCAGTTCGAAATTTTAATACGTTATGTAAGCAAATTATTATTTAACTAGCATTTGCCCGCGGCGCCGCCCGCGTAATTGTCGGTTTTCCGCTGTATGAGAAATCCCGAAACAATAATAGATTTATATAAAACGACGGCTACCAAAACAGGGATCAAACTGTATCTTCAATTCTACTGGACCGATTTTGACGATGTATTGCATACCGCAGTATTTAAGTCGGAATAGTACTTTAAAGACTCAACTAATAGTTTGACTAAAATTTACCCCCTGGTTTTTGCGTGAAGCTCGAACAAACAAACAAATATCGACGGATTTGGTTTCAGAAGCCCTTAATTAGTCGATCTTGTAATTTTTTTTTTATATCCTTGTTTTAAGAAATTTGACATTTAACAATTTTATAATAGTATAGATAGATTATATAATTTCTATTTATCTTCACTAGCATAGAGTCTTCTAGACGGAAGCTGAGCTTTGATTTTTTCATCTGTTTGCGTGCAACTGTATTTATATCCTATTTAAAATATATGATTTTTCCACTGTTGTATTTCATAAGAATAGTCTTGGCAGTCATTTTATTTATAATTATTTTCTAAATTTTTTAATGTTCCTATCTTTCTGTGAAGTGACTCTGTTCAATAATATTGTTAATATTAATTATTTTGTACGCGTGGAGACCTGTAATTGGCTGTCTGTTAAATATTACAATCTGTTATCCAAAGCTTTTCTTTTCCATAAATAAATGATGTTACATTTAGTGCTGCCATCTGGCGCCGGCATAATAATAGCGTCATCTCTTCCAGTGGTTGCTGTGAGAACCAGCTAAGGGATGTACCAGGATAATAGGCCGCAGCATTGTCCTGTTATTCAATCAAAATCTACTGCGATTTTCGAGACGCCTGCCAAGAGAAATGGAGATTATAGCAAACCCCTCCATTTTAAGGGGAGGCCCATTTCCAACAGTGGACTTCTAAGGGCTGATGATGATAATAATAATAATAATATAATAATAAAAATAAAAAAATATTAAAAAGAATGTTCTGAACACTTCCACACATTGATCTAGTCCCAAACTAGATACCCTGTATCTCGGGTACTGGACAACGAAATACATTTATATATAGACAAATACAATACAATACGTAATTAGATAAATACATCCGTAACACAGACGCAAAAGTTTGCCTCTATCGGGATTCGAACCCGGGACTCATCGGCCCAAGAAGCGGGGTCACTGCCACTGTACCAATCAGTCGTCTGATATAACATTTTGTATTTTAACATTTAGCCATAGCAACGGCTGCTGAACTGATTCATCGAGATAATCAAGCGATCGTCCTGGGGCGCCCCGACGCCTATTACGGTGGGTACGGTCGCTGCTACAGGTGTGGCGCCCTAGGCCACTGGGCGCCCGGCTGCCCCTTATAACCACCCACACCCATACCCAGTGGTACACACCACCTACCGGATTAACCTGCCTACACAATTTCAACCGGTCTCGTCGAAACTATACTTGTTCAAAGACTCGACTAAATAATATGTTTCATTGGAAATTAAAAAAAAAATTATTTACTAACTATATTTCACTTTAAATAGTATTAAAAATAAGAAATAAACTATCAATGATATTTGTTTATTTTAATCCCTTTGTGTATTTTCCTACATTTTTTATTAAAAATATTCACTGTATATATTTTTTTAATTCTATCTAAAATTTGACAGTATCATGTTTGTATATGGCAAAGTTTTTATCATAAATTAATCAAAGTAATACAGTAATTGGTACTTTCTAACCAAATATTATTTTATCAAATTGTTTTGAAAAGTTTAGTTTTTTTTTGAAGTTGTTATGTACTTAATAAATAAATTAATGTATATCAAAAAGGCTCACAGTTTTACTGGTCAAACTCGAAAAACTGCAATTGTCTACCCACATTTTTATAAAAAAAAATATTGTGTAAAATTGTACAACTATTCTACACTATTATTATGTGTATAACTATTGTGTTTTTATTGATAAATAAATATTATTATTATTAAATTAGTATTACAACATATGACAGACCAAACCTTTGATGACGTATGACAATTATCATGTATGGTCGGTCAAGTTCCACTTTGAAAAACCTACTCTGTTCCCATATTTGTATGCTAATTTCATTATTTGCCATTATCATTCTAATTAGTTTTACAGCTTAGTCAGCTTAAAGACATTTCTAGGTTTGTAGTATTGTAGTTAGTAGTCAGAAATTAAATAAATAAATAAATTTTATATACTTTTTTATTTTTATAGGTAGGTTTTATATATATAATTAACTTCACGGAGTTTTGACGGCAAACCAACTGATGCGTCTTCACTTCCAGATTTGTTTTAATGTTCTATATTGGTTCATTGTGATGTTATATAAATTTGGTTTTGTTTATTTTTGTGAATAGTTAATAATCGTGAACGATACTGAAACATTGGAATAAAAGTGTGACCGTCGACGAAAAGTGACCGCGTTTTTTCAACTAAATTTAGACTCTCCCTATCTTTTTCTAATGCCAAACACCAAAACGAGATACCAAAAATTTTTAGCGAGTACCAACCTACATTTCTGTTAAACGGTACAAAAAATGTTGCGTTTTTACGTATCCTTAGTCGATATGTTCCAAGATTACGTCTAAATTTCTTATTTTTGACGTATCTCAACAAAACTGACAGCACCAAAATTGTAGCTTTCTCGTTTTGGCATTTGACATTAGAGAAAGATAGAGACTAAACAGTACTATATGTGCAGTTTAGCAGAGTGAACTATAAATTAAATTTTAACTGTGCATGCGTGGAAATGTTTGGAAACCCTTCTGTCTTCTTTTTCTAATCTTATTTTGAACAAACTCTTATATTGCTGTTAAAGCTATCTTTAACGGTTAAGAAGTTCATTCACACCTATGTGTGAATGAACTTCTTAACCGTCTAGAGATTGAGCCACCTTTAGTAACCCTGAGCTTTTGCAACCCGTTGGCCCTGCGAATATACAGCATCTCTCTGTATTTTCTACCGTATTTATGACGGGTAGTGTTCCGAGGAATTGTTTGGACTAATTCCAGCAGCTGAACTCATTCACCGCACATCTCGCCAAAATTTAATATTTCACTGTCATCACTTGGATAGTTGGCTATCTACCACTGTGCGTTTCTCACAGGTATCACAATTTTTTCCACGCACCACCATCCCTGAAATAGGCTCCCAGCTGCGGTTTTTCCAAGCGGATACAACTTTGAAACGTTTAAGAAACGAGAATACACTTTTATTAAAGGCCGGCAAAGTGCCTGCGGTTCCTCCGGTGTTGCGGGTGTCTATGGGCAACGGTGATCACTTGCCATCAGGTGACCCGCTTGCGCGTTTGCCCTCTTTTATATTAAAAAAAAGTTCAGCCGGTTAAAGATGACATAAAACAGCATTAGCCAACGATCAAATCATAACATTAAACAGGCTAATCTAATTTTCACGCCTAACTCTATTCGTAACATCCGGCTGTGATTCTAAACTACTTTGGTATAATATTATTATTAGGACTCGTATGGTCATTGAAATTAAACTTTTCAAAATATTGTTACGGGCCGGGGGTAAATTAAATGCCGCTTGCGTGAAAAGTTAATTTATCCACGTAGAAAGAAGTATCCGAATCGCAGAGTACAATCAGTAGCCGTTGTCCAAGCAATTGTTTGTCGAAATCTTCCGTAGATGACGTATCCCAGTCGCAGAGCAAGTTTCGTTAACCGTAGTACACGCA
>WUAW01006898.1:13951-29639 GCA_017165845.1 Thaumetopoea pityocampa | reverse complement strand
GGAGAGGCCTATGTTCAGCAGTGGACAGCGACGGGCTGAAATGATGATGATGATGATATATATATATATATCTGTGTGACGCCGGCATAATAATAACGTCACTGCATCTCTTCACGCTGTGTTCAGCAGTGGACAGCTATGGGCTGAAATGATGATGAATGATGATGTACCGTTAAGGTGAAGTCGCAACAGGGCCTTATTTCTCTCATAGTTGTCTACCGCGCTGTAGATTTTGATACACACTCCCACATTGGATTTCTATAAATACTTACTAACTCATCATCTGTTTTAACCCTTTGAGGCACGGAATTTTAGAAAATAAAAATACCCATGATGTTGCACAGAAATTTCATATTGTTTAAAATTGAGAGGTATATTTTTATTAATACAGAAATACAATGATATAAAAACACGAAAAAAAAATTTGAATTCAATTATAAGGTGGGTCTCAAATAATCTCACCATTCGTTATCGTATCAAAGAGATGGGACATTTTAATACCACCGCGCCCCAGAGGGTTGACTCGGAGTGGGGACGATAAAAGGTTAAGCAAAGGTTGCGGTGATATCAAAAAGTGTCTCTGTTTAATCGGAAGGGACGTTGAGTCGTTGGTCTCTGTTCTTAAAATAGCAGTCGTTAAGCCGTATCAAGGGTTTGACGAACTGATAGCATGTTGACTTACGCGGGCGGTCTCTGCACTAAATACCCACAGCCGCCATTACAGTGATAAAGCAGATCCTGGCAAACGAGATCCAAGAATAATAAAGCATTTTTGATTGGTACAGTTACAGTGACCCTGTTTTCTGTGTCAATGAGTCCCGGTTTCGAACCTGGTAGGGCCAAACTTTGTATGATTAGTGCAAACGTTTGTATCCGAGTAATGGTCGCATTTACCTATTTATGTATTGTATTTATCTATATAAGTATGTATAACGTTGTCTAGTGCCTAATATACAGTGAATTCTAGTTTTGGACTAGATAATGTGTGTGAAAGTGTCCACATTATTATTATTATCCATGGGAAAACTAATTACTATTTAAGCCATTATACGTTAATGTCCCGTTTTGAGACACATTTTTCTTTTTTCTTTTAATAAGTGCAATTTTAGAATGTAACATAGTCGTTAAAATAATGAAATCGAACTGCATGCTCCGTGAGTGATAAAAATTCTCATTATTTTGTTTTAAATCATTGCAAACTTCATTATATGTACAGAACAACCAGTACCGCGAAGAAGTTGACATCGACCCACGTGTTCACCGGAGGCTCATTGGCCTCAAGGGTAAGAACATCAGACGCATCATGGATGAGTACAAAGTGGACATCCGGTTCCCCAAGCAGGGTGACGACAGCATAGTGGTGATCGCGGGCGAGGAGGACAACGTACTGGACGCGAAGGACCACCTGCTTAACCTCGCTGAGGAATATGTGAGTACATACTCGTATCAGCTGGAAATATGTGAGTACATACTCGTTTCAGCTGAAAATATCTAAGAATGACATCATCATTATCATCCCCAGTCCATATTTATCCCCACAACAGGGGCACTGACCTCCCCTGACCAGGAGGGGATTAGGCCGTAGTCTACCACGCTGGCCTAGTGCAGATTGGTAGACTTCACACAGCTATGTTAGTATGCAGGTTTCCTCACGAAGTTTTCCTCCTTCGTTGAGTACATTGGTGACTACAATACAGACCATACTTAAATAACTCAGTGGTACCGGACTGGAATCAAACCCATGACCTTACGATCGCAAGCCGTGTCTGCTATATCACCAGTGTACAAATGAAATGTAAGAATGACATAACTGCTATCAATTCGCATAGTTTTATAACACAACTGATAGGGTACGTTCCTCTTTGTGATATTGCGAGGCGGCGTGGACCGACAGGTGCAAGACGTGGCGGACCGGTACCAGCGTCCGGCGGGCCCGTCGCTCGGCGACTTCGGCGAGGCGCTGAGTGCGGAGACTCCGGCTCCGGCGGCCGCCAACGCGGCTCCCGCTGTCGGGTTCGTGGTGAAGGGCGGGCCGTGGGAGCAGCGCGCGCCGGACACCGCGTCCACGCACGAGTTCCCCACGATGCCGGGCGCGCCGCGCGCCGCCGAGCCCGCGCCTCACGCGCCCGCACAGCCGTGGGGCCCGCGCCGCTAGCCGCACACGCCCCGCGGACGCGCTCGCCCCGTGCACGCACGCTCTCATGTAAATAACTGATCATCTTCTGTAGTGAATGTAGATCGGATTGAATGGCGGCCGTGTACCTCGAACAGAGCGCAGGGCGGCAATTCACGGCGATGTAGTTTTATAGAACTGCACACTGACCACGTGTCAGGCGATAACTGGTCCCTAGTACCGACAGAGGTGTTGGAATTTATATAGAACATAATTTGAGCTGCCTTATTACTTATACATGCATTATTACATATATATAAAAAATAAATAGGCAATCGAAAGAGAAATGACATTTATATTTCGTTATTATAAATGTCCTTCATTGGAGTGATGCGATCTAATTATGAAGTGTAACACCAGTACAGAGTCTTAAAACTACGCAAAGTGGGAAGTACTGGCGCACACACCGTTCACAATAAATGCTCCGACTGCGGTGTTAACAGGCCTCAGATGTCCGCCGGTACTCCGAAGTGCCGAGCGCCTCCGCTCTTGTGACAGGATGCGACCACGTGCCGTGTCAACGCAGGCTTGTGCATCACCGTATCGTTACCAGCGCTACCCGTACGGTATTGTAACATATCATGAATCGCCATTCTCTGTCTCATATTACGACACAAATTGGGGTTTCAAATTTTCACTGAAGCCATAAATCAAATGTATCATGCAGTGTTATGGCGCTATACGATGGCCCAGCGCTGGCCCAGTGAGGTGGCCCGGCGATGTTTGAAACTTAACTACACGATAGTGACGTTCAGTTGTGATTTCGCCGTTTTCGAGATGGACGTGGAAGCTTTAGATGTTTGGGATTCCATATCACGCATTTTCTGTGATGCAGCTCTAAAAGTTTTAATACTTCTACCACTCCGCACAACAAAACCGCATTCGAGCACGCACCGTGGAGTGGGCCACGTGTAGATGCGCACCGCTATCGCTAGCCACACTGCCTTTGATATGAGGACGAAAAGCCGACACCGCGGCCATTCCACCGCGGCATAAGCCATCCGACACTACTCGGCCTCCACATACTGGCCCATCGTATAGTGGAACTATCACAGAATCTTACTGTTGGAATGTGCGTGCACGGGCTCGTTTATAAGCCGCAGATGTACCGTGTAATGTCAGTTGCGTGTCGCAGCGGGACTTGCGAAGGCCTGCCTCGCGTGGCTCGCCACTCGGGGCGCGCCGGAAGCGGCCCGCGGCTGCCGCGCGGCTGCAGTTGCGCTGTGTTAATTATCTTTATATTATTATTAGTTACAATAATAATAATCGTGTATCGTAATGCCATTTTACACAGTTGTTATGTACTTTATTGCTGCCGTTCACATAGACACGCGTATAATATATAACTGGTTCAGTGTACTTATTTTGAAATCATAATGAAATGTCTATTTTTCATACATAATAATTTTCGTGATTGTTCATTTTATAATAATGTTTTCATTGTTGCCTATAATATAATAATAAATAATAAGACAAGAATGAATATTTTTACAAAGTAATGTGTACATAGTAAAATTGTGTTTGAAAATAATAATAAAATCTTTTACATCATTGTTTTGTTTTATTTACAACTAGCTGTGTCCCCGACTCCATCCGCGTGGGTGTTCGGCAAGAGTGAAATTATACATAAATAATTTTCTCCGATCTTAATAACAATGAATGATAAATGATAGATAGATGAAACAAACACCAAATGTTAGAGGAAGCTTGTCACAATGCAACAGTAAAAACAGCATTCAAATCGGTTTAGCCGTTTCTGAGATTAGCGTACACAAACAGAAAAACGGACAAAAATTTTAAAAAACTATATTTTTGGCTCCGGTAATGTTACCGGTTGTAGTTATGTAACTACAACCTGTATTGATGGTCAAAATATATAAGGAATTATATATTAAAATATAACCTGTATTAATAGTCAAAAGGTCTTGCGCATTCATAGATTTGGAAAAGGCCTATGGTAGAATGGTGAGGAATAAATTATGGTCAGTATTGTCTGTGTGTGGGGTGAGCAGTGGCTCGATACGAGCGCTGAAATCACTTTACAAGGATTCTAGTGCTTGTGTCAGGATAAATGGGGCTTGCTCAGACTGGTTTAACATAGAAAAAGGCGTTAGGCAGGGATGTGTGGCTTCTCCAGGGCAGTTTAACTTATTCATAGACAATGACTTGAAAGATTTGAAAGAAAGTACGTTTGGGTTAAGAATGAATGATTTGATCCTTAAATGCATTCTGTATGCGGATGATCAGGTCATATTAGCATCATCCGAGGAAGAATTACAAAAAATGGTCAATATTATGCATGGTGCTTTAAAACTTAAAGGGATGAAAGTGAACGTAAGCAAGACGAAAATGATGGTTTTTGAAAGAGAAGAAAGCATGACAAAATGTGAGATTCTGATTGAAGCAGAAAAAGTGGAATAAGTGAAAGAGCTTGTATACTTAGGTTCAAAGTTTACGAGAGATGGAAAATATGACTGTGAAATTGAGCGTAGAGTGTTANGTAAATGGAGCTCTGCACAGCTTCATGAACAGCCGGGAAGTGTCAATAAAGGCACGTCTAGCTGTTCATAAGGGAGTGCTAGTCCCTACACTTATGTATGGTAGTGAATGTTGGGTTTGGCAAAATAAGCATGAAAGCAAAATAAATGCTGTAGAGATGAAAAATTTGAGAAGTATATATGGAGTGAATCTTGTGGATAAAAAGTGAAATAAGGGAAATTTGTGGTATCAAAGATGTAGTGACAAAGATAGAGAAAGGAATGAAGGACAGAGAGGATGGATGAAAGAAGATTGACGAAGCAAATTTATAAAACGAGTCTGAATGAGCAAATCAGTAGGGGTCGACCCAGGCGAACGTATCTCGACTAAATAGAAGTCGTGTTGAAGAAAGGCCAGGTTAGGAGTGCCCGCAACCGACGAGCATGTATGAGAGCGTTGATGAAAGTAGAAGAAGCGAAAGAAGTATGTCAGGTTCGTAGCAAGTGGAAAGAAGTGGTCTCTGCCTACCTCAGCGAGAAAAGACGTGAATGTATGTATGTATTGATGGTTTTTTTTTTAAATATTCATTGTACAGACACGGCTCATTTACGATTTTATTATATATATAGATATAATGAAGCGACATATGATAAACCGTTGTCTTGATAACTCGAGGTTAAATTTAATTGTAATGCTTTAAGACAGATCCAGAGCTGTATGATAAATTAAAAAAAAATCCATATAAAATATTTCTCTTCTGCTGCCGGTGCATGGAATAGAATATTGTGGTGTGTGGGGCGACCTTCCGAGTGGTTGTGCCCTGCGTGGCGACGTGTGAGCTGGGGTAAGTGAACCCTGGTGGTTGCCCTAGTGAAACCACCCTGACAACATGCCACCTTAGTCCGAAACTCAATCTTACACGGGAGGCCGTCATTTAGTCGACTGGTCGTCTATCATCTGAGCCAGCATCTTTCCGACAGACTAGTGCGGTTGGGTGCGGGCGATGTAAGTTTACGTCTTGTGTTAATACGTCGATAAATATCGGTTTATCGACATCGGTTTTTCCGAGTTATACCCCCAAAATTACAGGTTCCGAGGCGGTGGGAAGTCTGTAGAACGAAGTACAGCAAGCGGATTTAATAGCATAACTTGGGTATTTAGTAAAGCTCCTCAGCCTGAGTCTGCAATCGCGTTTTAGGCTGCAACGTCTAAGCAACCATCCTGTCTAGGAAAGCTTACTACAAGAGGACTTTCGCTGTTGTTGTACTAAGCTTCATTCTGTCTACTCGAATTCAATTCGTTTTCCTCTTCAGCAAAGGTAAGACGTTTGTTTTTACTTATAAAAATAGGTCTGCGTTCAAGATGTGACACACATCGTAAGTAGGGCACGTAACGAGATTGATAACTGGTGCGTAACCAATCGGGTGTCGTCATCGGGCAACGTCGATATAGTTACGATTAACTACATACGGGGGTAATCCTACAAACGTGCATAGATGCAGCCCTAGGAACACCGATCAGTCATTGGTACAGACTTAAATGAGACACTCGAAATTGTGTTGCTGTTAAAAAAATAACGTTCGTAACACAGATTTAAGTAAATAGTAACAACGTTAATAAATTAATAGTTACGCTTATACATTGAAACTTAAAACTATTTAATAGGAAACTTAGGGTGCGGAGCGCGTTGCTATTAAGGAACAAGCAAGAGCTCGAGCATCCCTCCCCCACTGAAACGATCCGTCATTACAATCTTTGAGTACATCAGGTTTACTGGTTCCGTTTTTTTTTTACTTTGTCCTTTAGGACAAAAGAGGGCAAAGAACTGAGCCGGGCTAATAGTTTTCACACACAGCCCCTTCGTAAAGACGTCAGTGACAAGAGCTACATCATCCCGTGCATGTAACAAATGTTGTATAGAGCCAAGGCTGAGCAGTGTAAGCAGTGGTCCTCATACAATGGCACAAGATCTCTAATCTAGGTGATGCTGAACTTGTCTTCCGCTTGTGCTGCTGTTCCAGTTCGGAAATGTATTCACGCAGTCAACGCCGCCAACAATGTAAAGCAACATTTTAAACATAAGATAAAAGTTATGCGCATTACGCGCTTAACGTGCATTTCGCTGACTTCGAACCCGATTAGTGATTAGTGCATTGCTGGTGTAGTGGTTTTAGACACGGCTTATGATCGAAGGGTTGTGGGTTCAAATCCTGGTCCCGTACCACTGAGTTATTATTTGTAATTCATGTACGGTCTACATTGTAGACACCAATGTACTTAACGGAGAAGGAAAACTTCGTGAGGAAACCTGCCGTGGCATGCCCGCATGGGTGTGTGAAGTCTACTAATCCGTACTAGGCCAGCACGTTAGACTACAGCCAAATCCCCCTCCTGATCAGGGAAGGTCCGTGCCCCTGTAGTGGGGACGATATGAACTGGGGATGATGATGATGAACCCGATTAACAGTGTCACGAAGGTAAGATGTCACAAACATTCCTTGAACTGCAAATCCATAGTATTATAAAATAGTTAAATGTCAAATTTTGTAACTCATATGTTCCTTTCATGCAACAGAAAACGAGATGGCAGACTGTAAGTTCAGAACGGAATGTGGGTGCGAGACGAATGGTGTTAGTCCGAGATGTCGATTCTTCTCTTCTGCGGCTGCTGGGCGTAGTGGTCGCAGTCAAGCTTGGCACTGACTTGTCCTTCAAGCCGCGGAATAAGTTCCGACCATATTGACGTCACACGAGCCCCGCTACTAGCGCAGCCCCCGCTTCCGGCCGAGCGTGTGGGACTTGCTCCCGAGCGACGGACCGCGCGGCCCGCGTATCGGCAGCTCCGCAATCAGCACCCATCAGCTATCGAATTATTAAGCAACGCTCAAGACAACCACCTACAGTCTGGAGCTTAGCCCAACATATGATTGATGATTGTTTCGGAACTTGCCATGTAGCGGAAAATCAACATTCATGCGGGTGGAGCCGCGAGCAAAAGCTAGTGTATCTATAATACTTAAATTTGTCTAAAAAGAAATTAAATTCTTAACCAAATTTGCGGTTGTTATCACAAAATACTTTGATAGGCTCACTTCGGCGTGACTCAAATCTGTGAAATATTGATAGGAAGGTATCTTATGTTAGGTCACTTGTGAAGTTCTAGATACAAGAAGCACTTATAAAGATGTACGTGCTTTTGCACATATTTTGGGGACTGTAACAGGACTACGTGAACAGCAAAACGTTATATTGGCGATTTAAAGCAATATGCCCACTTATTCAGCTTCACTTGGAAACTCTCCCCTTAAGATAGGCAGGGTATCCGCCAATTAGCTGTAAGCCGCAGCTAGCTTCCATCTTCTTTCGATGTGCGAACTTGCTTGATCAATCAAACAAGACGAGTGGATTTAGGACTTTGATTTCTTTGCATTTGGCTACATTTTTTTTAATCTCTGGGGGCGGGGGGCAACTGCACCTCCCTGCTCCCCCTTGGTGACGCCCTGGACTGTATGTATGTATATATTAAAATGATGACTTGCCTTAAAGGTCTCAAGTCATAAAATACAATTTAAAATGTTTCTCCGTTCTTAGCGTATCGTAAAATGGAGTGAAATAAAAAAATCTGAAATTTAATAAAGTTGTTTACTCCTCGTTAATGTACCTATGTTTATTTCTACTATTTATTATAAAGTAATGTTTTCCCTTAATTCTGGCCGCTAAAACATTGACATCGAGTAAATTTTTATTGTTGTTTTCATAAAGAAAAAAACTATTAAAAATAATTTCATTCAAGTAAATTAAGCTGTATAAAACTATTTCTTAAACGTCAGACTTCTCGTTTAAATGTGATTTCTCGATTAAATCACATCGTTAATTTTTTCATCTATTCATGAAACAGCAGTGGGATATCAATATTATTTTGTTTTTATTTATAGCAATTCAGGATATTATATATTGCTCTAATTCGAGATGATAATAGATACGAGGGATAAATAGAAACGCCTTCGGGGTAAATAGGAACGAAAAAAGAGGCTAATAGATAAATATGAATGAGGGATTAATACTCAGAATTATTCTGAGGGTTTTAAGTAACGAGAAGGGAGTTCTTCTTTTTTCATAATGGTAATCGGCTGCAAATTCGCGCCATTCTGCCAGTGTCGAGTGTATATATTTTATAAGTTATATAATATTTTCAAATGAACAATAAAATATCGGTGTATCACATTTTAATGCTTCTTGGGGGTTTTGAAGTCAATTCGAAGAATACCACTTTGATCACGCAAAATGCCTTGAAAAAATACAGTCACTTTGCTAAGTTAATCACACTTTTATTCCAATGTTTCAATATTGTTCACGATTATTGACGATTAATACACAAAACAACATCAAATTTATATATAATAAACATCACAGTAAACTAATATAAAACATTAAAATAAAACTTCAAGTGACGCTTCACTTGAGTTGGCGCCAAAACTCCGAGAAGGGAGTTAATAGAAACATGAGTTTTAAGGTTGTCAAGAACCATTGTCATTGTTTTTTATTATATTATTTAAGGAAGCTAATCCAGTCTAATAAACATGGAATCTCTTTTGGATCTCGGATCATAGTAAAAGACCATAGTTCATCACCCGTTACAATTTATCGGATTACACCTTCTTGGTCCTCACGGCAAAGCTCTAAAAGTCGCTCACAACATTCTACTTGACGCTGCTTTTGCACTGCACTGAGAATTCGAGGCATCCACCTTGCACTATTTTTTGTCATATTTAAATGCTCATGTAGGATCCTTAGAACACTTGTTTTGGAAATGCCGGTCTGTGCTGCAATTTCTTTTGTTTTTAGGCGCCGGTTACTTAGAACAATTTTTTCTACTAATTTAATGTTTTCTGGAGTAGTCACCGTCTTAGAACCTCCCGCATGTGGGTCATCTTCTAATGATTCTCGTCCCCAGCGAAACAACTTAGACCAATTTTTAATTGTTGAAAATGATGGACACAAGTCACCGTAAACAGCCTCCATTCTGTTTTCGATTTGTGTTGGCATTAATCCTTCTTAAGTCAAAAACTTTATAACAGCGCGAAACTCAATTTGAGACATATTTCAAAACAACTTGAATTAGTGGTCGTTCGAGCTCTACTACAATGAAATGGATTGAAGCAGCAAGTTGAAACTTTGTGTAAAACTTATTGAGACTTATCACTGACACTTGCATGAAGATTTTTGCGAATGCACTCTATTTACTATATGAGGCCAGGAACTCATGGACCGCACTACGTACCTAGAAACGGGTAATGAAGCACTCAAAAGCAGCTATATCGATTATAATGGCTTCCTGCAGCTGAGGAGAAATGCTATCTGTTATGTAGTTTATAAAGCTCAAAACTTATTTGACACAAGGACAAAATTTGGTCAAAAAAAGTTATAGTAGAAGTGATTCCTGTTGGTTTGCTATCAATATTTTTGAGGATTGACCACTATGATATTACTGGTTTCTAAAAATAAATTGGACAAGAAATGTTTGATTTATGATAATTTAACTTCTCACCTATCAACAGTTTTGGTAAAAAAATGTTCGGAACAGATTACATTTAATTTTTTTAAGTTTTTAGGTAAGTAATATAATTAATAGTACTCCTTGATCTCAAATAGTTACCTACTATCTAATATAACCCAAGAGATATCTAATATAACCAAATAAGCGATTTTTGATTAATATACTATAGTAATATAATACTTACTAATATACTATAGTAATGTAGTACTTACTAATATACTATACTTTTATATTAGAACTTAGAGCAATTTTTATTTAAATATTTAAACATTATATGCAAAGGCTGATTTGATAATTAAAATTTTGGTTTTATTAGATGTGTTATATTTTATTTGACATATGCACGCACGCACGCACGCACACAGACAAACACACACGCACAACTTTTATTCCTAGATTTATATTATATTATTATAAAATTGTTGAATTTCAAATTTTGTAAATCAAAGATATTTAAAAAACTACTTAGACCGACTAATCAAAGGCTTCTGAAACCAAATCCATCGATGCTTGTTTGTTCGAGCTTCACGCAAAAATCAGCGGATAGTTTATATCAAACTGTTACAGTCTTAAAGGCATCATTCCAACTTGAACATTGCGGCATGTTTTATCAAAATCGGTCTAGTAGAATATTAGAATTAAAGATGCATCTTGAGCCCTATTTTAGTAGCCGCCGTTAAGGTACGAGAGCTCAAGTAAAAGTGGTTCATTAATTTTTATGTAAATCTATGTTTGTTTCGGATTTCCCATCTAGAGAAAAACCATTATTCACGCGGGCGGAGCCATGGGCAAAAGCTAGTAACGAATATTTTTTTTATTAATTGTTCTTAGCCATGGATACATGTCCTTCAGCCGAAGTAACTAATATAGTTGAAGATGTTTGACAGCCCTAACATTTTTTTTCTATTTACATATTTGTCCTATCTTTGACCCCACTTTCCGGGTGAATAGGAATCGCCTCTTTTTCCTTAATTTACAAAGAATTTATGTTTTAAGTATAAAAAGTATTTGGTAAATTATAACAAGACTCACAATATCAGAACGCTTTGATAACAGCTTGCATGCAAATATAAAAGAAAATCGATGTAATAAAAATTGATGTAAATTCTAGAAGTTGAAAATTGTGTCTATTCACCCCATTTTAGATATCTACCGGTTATACCCTGAATCGTGTTACATAGTTCTTAATTATAATAGTAATACATAGATGATACATAGTCAGAAGCTACGTAGTACCAGAGAGTACATTAATAGTTTGTGTGATAAGCTATATTTTGTTGTGATAATTTTACATGCTCAGTGAATGACATCTATTATGCGTTTATCGGTTATCAGATGTTTAAGGTTATTTTTAGTTTTCGAAATTCTGCATTGCTGATGATAAATTTATTAAAATGAATGTGTGAGTAATTAAAATATAAAATTATAATTTAATGACTGAATGGAATTATATATTAGAGAAAATCAATAGTCAACATGTATCATTTTATTTCAGTTGTTTAACAATACCATTCCCATCACCTGAATCTGCTACGTTAGCTTTTGATGTTTTAAATGTAGACAAGGAATTGAAAGGTAGTGGAGTTTCCAGACAACTTTGTATCAATGGAGAAAATCTTGTAATGTAAGTTAACGCAAGTCTTAAATCACTAAACAGCAGAAAATCTAAACAGTTTAAGTAGAGTAGTAGTAGACTTTGAATATTATAATAGATGGAGGTAATTCTTTACATTAGGTCGTCCCGGGTTGATTTCAAGACTATATGTCTTGAAATAAATTTTAATCGATAGAGCAGCCGAAGCTATAGAAAATTTAAAAGTACCATTTGGCGCAATTCAACCACTTGAGAAAAAGAATATTTAAAATTCTTAAAATCACATTGTAAAGGAAGCTGTCATTGTGACTATGTTTATTGTAGTACTTACGATTTTACTGTAGTGGTGGGTCTTTGCTGAGAACAAAATATATGGCCAAAAATTTGTGCAAATAAACGAAGCGAGGAGGAGCCTGTTAGGTCATTATAGAACAGTACCATTAAATAAATAGTAACAAACGAGTGTTGATTGCATCAAGTGCGCTTTTAAAATTTACAATTGTTGTGGGTCCTCTATAAATTAAAATTAATTTCAACTCAATAAACTCAGGATGATCTAATGTAAAGAATTACCTAGATGGAAATGAACAAATACAAGAAATACAGTACATACAAAATAAACCAATTTAAATATTGACCAGAACATTTTGTGAATTTTACTTTTTTTGTTTGATAATTTAAGTATTTTTTTAACAATAAAAGAACACTCAAATTATTAAACAAAAACAAACCTTCTATATGAAATTCTCTGTATTTTTCAGTGATAGCATCTTGAATTTTTTAGTATTGAAATCATGCTTAAGACTTGGAGAAGTTAATTAGGCACTTTGCTCAGATGGTAGAAGTAGTAAGTGCAAAGGAAGCATTATGGTATGCTTTTTACTATTTAATGACACGATTAAATTTTTAAGGGCACATTTAATCCTACTGAATTTATGTAATTTACAAAATCAATATTCCATTATTATAAAAAGTGAAAATTCAAAGGTTAGTGGCTAACCTCAGACCTTTAAATTAAATAATTTATTTACTCTAAATAACATGTTAATACTGTTGTACTCTAACTTTTATTTATAACTGGCAGGAAGGATATTTATTTATTGATTTTGGGAAATATATGTCAATTAAGTTTCCACTTTCAAGTCATACACACAATCAGCAGTAATTTTCAGCAACAATATAGACAATTAAATATCAGGCAAAGACAGTTGTTGCATGATACTATTTTCACTAGATGAAATACGTGCTGTTTGCAAATATGCTCATGCAATACCAACATAATATCCTCACAGAAGGAAGCTACAGCCTCACATGCATCAGAATTCCATACACCATCATGCTACCCACCAAAAAGACATCTTATTTGGTTTTGAAGTAACATAACACTTAAATGTTATCTATTACTATTATAAATTGTTAAATGTCAAATTTTCAAAAATCAAAGATATTTAAAAACAAACTATTCAAATTGACTAATTCAGAGCTTCTGAAACCAAATCCATCGATGTTTGTTTGTTTGTTCAGGCTTCAGGCAAAAACCAGCAGGTAGATTTTGATTAAACTATTACAGTATTAAAGGTATTATTCCGACTTAATTAATGCGGCATGTTTCATCAAAATCGGTTCAGTAGAATTGAAGATATGGCTTGATCCCTGTTTTAGTAGCCGCCGCTTAGGTACGAGAGGTCAAGTAAAAGTGGTTCATAGACTTATATAAATCTATGATTGTGATGGGATTTCCCATGTTGCAGAAAACCGACATTCACGCGGGCGGGGCCGCGGGCAAAAGCTAGTGTTAACTGTAATTATTTGCCCCTTCCATCTCGTTTCGAACTGTTACGCGTGCCTTTTTTTTTTAACCACACAGAAATGACTACAGAAGAAACGACATTTTTAGTTTACGTTATTATTATTTTTTTAAGTAAATTTGTTTTCTTAATCGCATGAATCAATTTAGTTGTAACATTTTTATTCAAGTGTAACGACAAACAGAATTTGCTTACTATACAAAACGTTGCACGCGGTGTCATCCGCCGCTTGCAAAGATTCTTCTGTAGCGACACATGTAATTACTCGTGTCGCTACACAAGAAAGACTTCATTCTATAAAATGTCTGAAACTTATTAGGGATTAAAATTGTATCCTGATTCCTTCATTAAATTGAAAGTAGGAATTACTATAACTTTTTTTTACGAAATGTACCTAATACTTCTCGGGGTACTTTGAATGTAGCAAAGCGAGAGAAGCTTCATCTTCATTAGAGAATTTAAACTGAATTGTGTGTTATGCTACCGTACATTATTGAATACGGTACAAGCTGGTTGGATGCCGTGCAGTAAGATGTGGAAACCAATGGACTTACCACTGAGAATGTTGAAGATCGAGCAAAGTACAGTAGATGGAGCCGAAAGGCGGACCCTGGCAGCAAGGCTGGGAGTAATAGCTTTAGGTTGATGAAAAAGTTGAAGAAGAAGATATATATTTGAATTTAAAAGACATGCTGTTTTATCAGTCGAATGGTCAACGGCAGCATCTATTTATTGAATGCAATGAATTCCGTCTGCGGGGTCATTATCAATTAGCCACATAGACCTTACTTTGTATCCTTCCCCCTACCCCTACCCCTCCGTATGCCGCAGGATATAACGTATAATGCCATTGATTTCAAAAGTAGGCTGAGGCGATTGTTCAACCACGTTTCTGTGAGTTGTTTGAGTAAGGGTTAGTGGAAGCGACTCGATATGATGTTTTAATTTGCTGTGTGGCGCTGCATAATAATAGCGTCACTCCATATTTTCCCGTGGACGCTGTGAGAACCAGCCGAGGGGTGTATCAGGATATTGGGCAGCGACATTGATTATTATTCAATCGATACCTACTGCGATCTCCAAAATGGCCACCAGGCGTGGATGTTATGTTAAATCCCTCCTTTTTAAGGAGCGGAGGTTCATGTCCAGCAGTGGACTTCCACTGATGACTGATGATGATGAAGGTGATGAAATGTTTTAATTTATTTCAGAAATTTCCGAGGTGCTGAATTGAAACGCTTACGAGTAGCGGTAAACGCTTTCCTCAAGAACGTTCTTCTAATTGTTAAAACATTAAATCAATTTCAGAATTCTTGACATTTAAACACCGCGCGCTATGCCCGAACACACGCCGGCGCCGACGCCTTCTAGGTCCCTCTACGGGTTCTTTATGTATTTGTTCAGTAACGTGCTTTTATGTGTGTACTGTATTTGGGCGTTCCCGCCTGATTCTTTTTTACATTACTTCAACATTTATTATTATCCACAAAGGTATTGGTCTACCGCAGTTCCCATACAGTGTTTGGTCGCTCTAACAATATTTGCGTTTTTCATTTATCCGAGCTCAAACTTGATATTAACCGCTAACATAGAGAGTGTTGACACGGTGAGCGACCCGTACGCTCATTACTCGAGCGAAACAAACGACTATAGTCATTCACTAGGTAATTGTATTTGTAAAGATGCAAATAAATGTGCAAAAAATACTTATAATACGTGTAATGAGGAGTTGGAGCATTGTGCAGTACCACAGTTGCATGACTTGAATATAAGATTTGTATGTAAGAAGTTGTATTTAAAAGAATAGTGTTCTGTATAGGTTATTCAATAAAATATCGAAAATTACCATGTAGTTTTTAATTAAGCCAACAGCTCACTATAAATCGACACCTCCATGCAATAACATCGTAATAAATTTTTTTCGCATATTGAGTTAGTTCTTGAAACTTGAAGTTAAACATACTAAACAAAACGATGCACATCTACTGAACTATTCTGAAATAGAATCCGTCGTTGTTTGTTTGTTTGTTCGGGTTTCACGCAAAAACCAGCGGGTAGATTTTGGTTAAACTATTAGA
>WUAW01006896.1:2603-12993 GCA_017165845.1 Thaumetopoea pityocampa | reverse complement strand
AGCTCGGGGGGCCGGGGTCGCTCACCCGTATACTTAAGTCTATTTGCCGGACAGACTAAAAGACTAAGTACGCCCTGACCTGAAATTTTAATAATTTAATGACTTTGTAAACTATTTTCCTATCCCATCGGGAATAGTTTTTTTTTTGGATAAAAAGTACGCTATCAACAAACAAGCAAAATCATATTCGCATTTATAATATTAGTTAGGTTATAACAGATAAATTTCGATAAATGGAATATTACATTGACTTTATATTAAAAAAGGCACGATTTCGCGTCGTTTGCGCATCTACATTAAGGATTTCAAGTTTGCATTGATTTCGCCAAATTTACATGTGACATGACCTTACCGTGTAAAGCGGACGACCTAGCCAATACCACTTGTTTATAAATTTATATTTATTTATATACATATATGTACCTAGCAAACTTAGGGTCAACCAGATCTTTTACGTCGTGTCCATTCGAATTCATATTCTCTCGACTTATCCTTCACTTAGCCTTCTATCGACTTTTACCTGATGGGGATGCTGTTTTTTTATGGATGCAGCTGTACGGTTCAGTTGACCGAAGCAATCTCGGAGTTTTGGCCGCAACCCGAGTGAAGCATCCCTTGAAGTTTTGTTTTAACGTTTTATATTAATTTATTGTGATGTTTAATATATAAACATGGTTTTCTTTTGTGTATTAAATCTCATAACAATATTGAAACATTGGTATAAAACTGGTGATTAACATAAAAAAGTGACCGTATTTTTTCAAGGCAATAGACCTGCGGAAGTTCGCTTTGTCAAAGTGGTATTCGTCGGATTGACTTCAAAACTCCCAAGAAGCGATAAAATGAGTCATAAATCAAAGGCGGCTATCTCACTTTTGGCAATTTTAGCTGACAATGAAAGAATTCAATGTTTTTAATAGTATATCTGTTTATTTAAATTGATATTGGCCATGTTCATTGGAAAACCAACGCTAAATCTTAATTTAGTATCAAAGATATCAATATAATTAAAATAAATAAGGTTATTAAAAATTTATTTTATAGTTACTCAAAAATTGCTCAAAACGTGATAGCCGCCTTTAATTCTAGACGACTCAAATATAATACACCAATATTTTATTGTTAACTTGAAGAATATTATACAACTTCAAAAATTTATACACTTGATGCGAAATCGCAGCCGATTACCATATGAAAAAAAAAAGAAGATTGCGATCTCTTTATCTCCACAATTCCCGCTAGTAGTGTTGTAACGTTCTACCTAATTTTAACATCACTGATATACTACTAGGGAAACCCGTCATCGTTATATAAAAATAGAAACGTTTTTCAATTCGCTCACGCGCATCTCTAAAGTTAACTGTTTTCAACACTGGGGATGTACCGCTCCTCTGAGTTAATGTGGTGCCTTAGCGTACGGTTTCACTAACGCTGGCCTCTTACCACTTCTGCTCGACTCTTTAAAAGGACTGTTTGCATAGGATTTTAGTTTAGGCTTCGATCTCCTTCGGCCGGGAATCACGTCAGGCCAGTAAAATCACGTAACCTCTCACGCGGTGCGGAATCAAGATTCCGGTATAATCCTTAATTCTCTTCTTGGACTTTCATTGGCCCACACTACAATTCGTCTGTGGCTGTTGGGTGTTTCTCAGTCGCCGTGCCGTTACAGTGTTGTTGAGATTCAAATCGAGTCCCATTATTTTACGTACCTTCCGGAACGTGAGAAAGCCATGGTAATATTTGCGTGCTAGCTGGGAATTGAATTGAACCTTTCTATTCTCATATTTGTGACGAATTCTTTTCTACTACACTACCAGATTACTCATTCAAATAATTAATAATTTCATAGCTTTATTTACTAGATTTTGCGCGCGATTCTGCCCGCGTGAATATTTGTTTTCCGCTACAAGAGAAATCACGAAACAATCATAGATTTATATAAACAACATTTAAACCTCTTTTACTTGAGCTCTCGTATCTTAACTGCGACTACTAAAACAGGGATCAAGCTGTACTTCAATTCTACTGGTCCGATTTTGATGAAACATTTAAATCGGAATAATATCTTTAAAACGGTTTGATCAAAATCTACCCGCTAATTTTTTCATGAAACTTGAACAAACAAACAAATAAACATCGGCGGATTTGGTTTCAGAAGCCGATCTGAGTAGTCGATTTGAGTAGGTTTTTTTAATGTCTCTGATTTACAAAATTTGACATTTAACAATTTTATAATAGCTCTACTATTATAAAATTGTTAAATGTCAAATTTTGTCAAATTTTGTCAAATTTAAGATTTGTAATGATAAATCTATACATATAATAAAATCGTAAACGGGCCGTGTCTGTACATTGAATATTTTTTCAAAAAATCAATCCATACACGTTTTACTTATGTTGCCGAAGCCAAAAACATAGTTTTTAGAAATTTTGTCTATTTGTCTGTGCGTTTGTGCACGCTAATCTCACAAACGGCTGGACCGATTCGAATGCGGTTTTCACTGATGCATTATTGCAAGCTTCTTATAACATTTAGTGTTTGTTTCAATCTTATTAAGGTCGGAGAAAACAATTTATCTATAATTTCGCACTTACCGAATGCCCACGCGGACGGAGTCGCGGGCACAGCTATATCGGTAATAAATGTTTAGGAACAGGTAAATTAAATTTTGGTCAATCTATTATTCCGACTAAAATACTGCAGCATGTTTCATCAAAATCGATCGAATAGAATGGAAGATACAGATCCCTCTTTTAGTAGTCGTCGTTACGGTACGAGAGCTCAAGTAAAAGTGGTTTTTTAGTCATATAAATTTGTGATTATAGTATCGAATGATACTGCCACTCCTGCCACAAGACCTGCCCCAACACTAGATATACCTTGAACATCATCACTAACATGTTGATGTTCAAAGTTAAACCGGAATTGAACCCCGGCCCGTTGAGGTCGTTACTCTAGCTATCTACAATGACATTCGTTTTCAGAAATCCTCTGAATCCTGCGCACACACAACAAACAAATATCGTTGTCTTACAGAGCACTCGTCGTCAACGTGCTCTTTATAATACCCACTATACTACTCTGCGTCCATGGTTTGTTTGAAACAATATAAATATAGGGAGTTTTTTTTATAAATAAATAATAGTTAAAAAAAACTAAAACAACACGCTTTATAAGAAAACCGAACTAAAAACTTAAAAATAATTTTACAATCAAAAGCGTGGGGTGCTTTTTCTTTTACGTTTTCTTCTTGGAGACTTTACTTTTGGCAATATCTGTTTATTATCAAATATATTAATTGATATGGCGCACCCCACGCTTTTGACTGTAAATTTTTTTTTTCATTTTTTAGTTCGGGTTTTCTTTTTAATATCCTGATGATCTTGGCCAGGATCTTTGAAAAAAAATATATAATTATTGTATTGTCATCGGTCCTTTAGAAGTATGCAAAGTTTCAAGTCAATCCGATGGTGTTAAGTGGGTGAAAATCGTGTCCAAAGATTCCGTTACATAGATAGATAGATACAAGTCAAGCTAATATAAAGCGTGTAAAGAGGGGGCAAATGGGCGAGCGGGTCACCTGATGGTAAGTGATCAGTGATCACCGCTGCCCATAGGCACCCGCATCACCAGAGGAATCGCGGGTGCGTTGCCGGCCTATAAGAAAAGCGTAAACTCGTTTTTTGAAGGTTTCCGAGTCGTATCCGCTTGGGAAAACCACCGCTGGAAGCTTATTCCACAGGATGGTGGCACGTGGAAAGAAATGTCGCGAGAAACGCACAGCGGTAGATCGCCAACCATAGTTTCGGCGGCGACCCGAGTGAAGCATCATTTAATGTTTTATTTTAGTGTTTTATATTATTTTATTGTGATGTTTGTTTGATATGTAAAATTGGTATTGTTTTATATTACATTAAATTTAAATTAAGTTTAAATATTAGATTAAATACATTAGATTAAAACTGAGACTATCATTGCAAACTGACCATATTTTTTTAAGGCAATATGCTTACGGGAACTTTCGCATAGTTCATATGATAATCTTTGGATCAAATCTCTCAAAAAGAAATAAATACATCAGCATTTTATTGTAAAATTGACGAAAGAAATACATCATAACTTTAAAATGATAACTTGGCTTGACGGTCTCAGATAGCAGGCTTTAAATACATGATGATGATAGTTCCATACCTTATATTGTATTTTATGGAAATAATCCTCATAGGATCACCTCACATTCTCTACGTTTCTTCATAAGCCACTAAAATTATAATAAGACAGATTTTGAATGTCGGCTGACGGAAATCCCAAAACAATCATAGGTTCATAAAAGGCCTTAGAACTATTTTACTTAAGCTCTCTTACTTTAATAGTGGCTGCTAAAAGAGGAACCAAACGGTATCTTCAATTCTACTGGACCGATATTGATGAAACACCAGCTGATTTTTGAGTGAAGCTTGATGAAAGCACTGATGAGATATTACACTAATATAGAATTCACAGACACACCACCAAATATGACGAAACAAATATTAATAGTAATATTGTGAACACTTATTATTTTTACACACATTAGTATTCTAAATTAGAATTCCCTGTGTCTGTGTTCTGTGTCTGTGGAAGGAAAGAGAGGAAGAGGTCGCTCTCCCACTAGATGGAGTCATACTACCCAGGACGCAACAATCGCTACACTTCAAGCCTCCATGCAGAAGGCTGAAAATAAGAGGGAGTGGAGGGAGATGGTGGCAAGGGTTTTACCCATAAATAAGAGAGAGTGGAGAGAGATGGTGGTAAGGGTTTTACACCATAATCACGTCCCTCAGTCATGAGGATACGACCAGGGAGAAGAAGAAGAAGTGTCATGGGCACTAGACAACGATATACATTGTAATACGGATTAATACCAATACATGAAAACATAAACATCCACGACTCGTAAACTATTCAGTTATGTACCATTTGTATCGTTTGGATATTTAACACGCGATAGACTTTTCTTTCTTTCTTTCTTGGTTTATGGCGTTTGACCAATTTGATACAAATCTGCCAAAATCGGTTATGAAAGTATCATAAACTTAGAGGGTGGTGAGCGGTGAAATAAAAGAAATTTGGTAGTGGAAGATAGGAGGTCCTTCGACGGAAAGTCTTACGACCAGGCTAATAAATCTGAAAACAAACAAAGAACGCAACAATATATTGTTGTTACAGACCCGTTGTTATTAGGGTTAGTTAGACAAACAATAGAAAGGAGAGTTTGATGTTAAGTTACAAAAATATTCACCAAATATTAAATAAATTAAAAATTTATGTCAATTTTTCATTTAATAATAACAGTATGTGCATTTTAAATAATTTATGATAAAACGTACCATTTAATGCCTTATCAGTTTAAGTAATAAAATTTAAATGCAGGTCATGCAGGTTTCCTCACGAAGTTTTCCTTCTCCGTTAAGTACATTGATGTTTACAATGTAGACCGTAGATGCATTTAAAATAACGCTGTAGTAGACGACCGAGAGTGAACCCACGACCATTTGATCGCGAGCCGTCACCAGTTCACCTTCAATGTAAAAAAGAAAGAAAGAAAAAGTTTATTTGATATTGATACAGTTAAAATTATTAGTATTAATTTATAGTTTTAAGTGTTTACCTGCACTAAGCCAGCGTGATATTATACTACGCTCAAATCCCCCTTCTGATTTAGGGGACGTCATTGTCCCTGTAGTAGACGCGTATGGAGTGGAGATGATGTGTGTGCAACACATAAAGAGAGAAAAAAAATGAAATTAACTATATCAAATGTGAACCCAGCTCAGTACCCGTTGCTGGTATTTTGGTGAATTCCTGGTCGTGTCGCTCAGACATCCTCTTATTTAATTATGTAACCTTTATAACGTACTCAGTCATAAATTTAATATTGGTGCTAATTTTGCTGTAACAGAACAGAACAGAAGGACAGAATTTAGTTTCTCCCTATCTTGTTCTACTGTCAAAGGAGATAGCAAACATTTATAGCGAGCGCCAATCTATATTTCTGTTAAACTGTTCAAAAAAATGTTACATTTTGCGTATCTTTATTCCGTATGTTTGGAGGTCGCGTCTAAATATTTTAATTTCGACGTGTCAAAATTTTCGTTTTGGCATTTGACATTAGAAAAAGCTAGAGAGAGCGACTAAATTTAGTTAAGTTCCGTTACCGAAGAATTACCACCATTGCTTTAATAATCCCAACAGACTGACAATTTTTCGGTATATAGGCCAGACAGTACACTTTACATACGAATTCAAATTTCAAAGATAACTATCGTAAAGTAAACAAGCAGCAGTGACAGACAGTTGCCGAGTAGCGCGCAGTCATCGGAGTCATCGCGTGATCATAAGTTTGCTTTGTAATAAATATTTTCATATTTTGTTTATCGTCTTTGTGAATAAGTAATTCTATTTCCTGAAGAATATTCTCTTGAGGTGCTTCTCCAATTGTTGAAGGTAGTACTTACATTATCTTAATTTTGTTCTATTGTTAGTAAACGGGTATTAAAGGTTTATTTTCAAAGTGAAATTTTATTTGTTTAAAACATGATATATAGCTGGTGTACATTTATATATAATTAACGAACAGTTCAGCATATTTTATCATAATTGGAATGAAATGAAAGATATTTATGTAAGATTAATTTAGCTAATTACCTCAGTTAAATAATATTTTTATAATATAATATATCCTTGTGTTACTTGCTAGTTTTGCTACATTCCAATATAGCAAGAGACATTAAGGAAATAGTAATTATATGAGACTTGTGTTAGCGCTGTGAGTAAAGCCTTATCCCAAATCCGAGAATCTAAAAGTCTCGGGTTCGATTTCTAGTTGGCAAATTTTCTTCAGGGCCTCTCCCTTTTTCGAAAGACAGGTAAAACTGTGGACTCTCGGTTGATGTTTCAACAACATTGATCGTTGGGAGAATTGTAGGGGGTTACGGGGATGACATCGCATGACAATCTTATATTAACCCGCCCAATAGACTCATCTAAACGTTGGAACTAAAAATGCACGGTGCGGTCGTTGGCAGTGGCTTGACCAAAGGCATCATTCATGGTGCCACGGTTGAATTCGTATTCGAAAATAACGCGACATTTTAAGTTTTCTATAGTCGTGAACAGAACGATGTCAGAGCAAAATTAAATGATCCGAAAGCAAATGAAAAAGTAATTTCTAAACAAAATTTCACCAGCAATTTGAAATAAATTCGAATTTTGAACTATAAAATAAACGACAAATATTTGAATTCAGAGTTGCCAGTATTGAGAATCGGTAATGCCTAATCCGTAATATATAAGGACCTAATATTAACTTTGACAGCAAGACACCTGTTAATAATTGTTTAATAATTATATCTTTTTGTGTCACCTTAAATATTGTATATATGTTATCTGTGCTACACAAAGAAAACTTATTAATTAATGTCGCTTTGCCATATTTTAATTTTAATTCAAGTATGTTTGTCACGTAATTTCCGATAATAACTTTTGTAAGCAATAGTGTGTAGATTTGAATTCTTTTTAAAAACAATACAAGTTTCATATTATTCCTCATCCATTAAAACTTAGCGTAGACACAATTTGAATGAAGGAACTAGCATTGTTTGATTAACAGCTGCTCTACTTTTTCTCAACGAATTCTTTACTATTTTCCTGACTTAAATCAGGCTCTGATGTAATTGATTTCTGACTGACATTTGGCGTCATCCATGAAGGTTACCTTGAACGGATTTTAGTTGTTTACTAACACCTGATTTGGCTCTGATCTCCCTTTGATTTAGAAGGCATATAATAATAGTTCTGGTTGGTGTATGAATCACCGGAAAATGCTGATAGGATATCTTAGCAGCATTTTTTCGCTCATGCTCATGCTGTTCTCGTAAAAGTCACAGGAAGATATGGAATGACGCCAGTGTTATGCCGACACCAAAATTTTTCTACATTTTCTGTGGTTTGTCATTACTGAAAGACGGCGGTTGGTTTTTCGACCCTGTCTACAGTAAGTCTGAATAGCTCGCCTGCAGACTTGATTTCGATATATTCCCTAATGTTTTTAAGCTATGAGCTCTTTATTTTCCCCCAATTTTTCATTACAATATTCCCCATCATTATCTTTTAAAACTGTTTGTATTCGGCATGACTGAGAATGTGGCCCAGGTGTTATACTGATTCTTCGAACTGTATGGAATGTCTACGTAAATGTATGTTCACTCGGACATGTGTGTGCGCAAATATTCACGCAAATATATATCTACCTAAAAATTCAAGTAAATGTATGTTAACGCGGAATTTTGGCGGCAACCCGAGCGAAGCATCACTTGAAGTCTTTTTTAGTGTTTTACTCGTATATTAATTTATTTTGATGAACTGAATATGTAAATTTGGTGTTGTTTTGTGTATCAATCGTCAATAGTTATCAAAAATGTTGAAACATTGTAATAAAACTGTGACTAACATTGCAAAGTGACTATATTTATTAAGGCAATAAGATCTTCGCCTAGTCAACGTGGTAATCGTTAAATTGACGCTAAAACTCCCGAGAAACAATAAAATGAGATACACCAGCATATCATTAACTTGTGAAAATTATATAAATACTCCAGACAAAATAGTATGGGCTTGCATCCCTTTGCTTTCCTTTTAAAAGGGAAAACATAAAAAAGTGTGACAACGTAGACTCCCGTAAATATGTCTCGATAGATAAATATGTGAGACAAAATGCACAGCGCAATTTCTAATGTAACACCTTCACTGCCTGTCACTCGGAACCGAGCGACTAAATTTAACAAAAAAAAATTTAGATCTCGAAATATTGAATTTACTCAAATAAATTTATAATACGTTACAAATGGTCCCAATTTCGTTACAAGATGATTAATACGTTGCCTTTGAATTGTGGAAATATCATTTTTAGTTTGGTTTTTATGAGTTTTCCCCGAACCCCGGTAAATTCGTCAAATTCGTCCTGTTACATTCTTTTTCGAGCGCCAGTGAATTGGTTAAATGTGCGCAAAAAACCAGTGGAAGACCACTGGTTTTTTGCGATTTAAAGATAAATTAGTTGCCTCGCATCTTGTCAGACGGTGGCCTTGCGTTTGATCCGCGGAACGAATAAAAACGCGCAGGTACTCCTACATAGATATGCATTAACTAATATAATAATTAATTACGAACTTGTCTGTTTATAAAAAGGCTTCTCACGAGCCGCATGCGGAGGCAAACATTATTTGTTACGTGTTAGGTACGTTACAATAAAAACGCTTAGAATACTCGTATTAATTTATTTATTAATAACTAACCAATAAAGAAACTCATTTACATACATACATACATACACTCACGCCGATATCCCATAAGGGTAGGCAGATACCATAGTCTATACCACATACATACATACAGTCACGCCTCTTTCCTATTGGGGTAGGCAGAGTCCACTTCCCTCCACCTTCTACGATCATAAAATGTAGCAGAGTGGCTATCCGCAGCCCACATTTCGCCCCCGCGGGCAACGAGACGTGCCGGGTGGCGAACCACGACGCCGCCATTTTATAAGGTTAAAAATTTTAAAGTTCTTCATTGCGTTCCCGCGAATTAATGGAGAGAAAAGGAAAAAGGATGAGGTAGGAAAGGTATATTGAGTAAGGAATATGGAATTTTGGAAAAGGATTATAGGATATAGGATACTACTATCTCGGAAGGAGTAGGAAGAGACAGTAGTAGCTCGGGGGCCCGGGGTCGCTTACCCGTGTACTTAAGTCTATTTGCCGGACAGGCTAAAAGACTAAGTACTCCCTGACCTAAGAAACTCATTTGTGATATTATGTAATATGTACATATATTAATCCTTTGCTTCTTTTGGAATACGTAAGTAGACATAGCTCTTCATCATCACCAGCAGGTGGTAGTCCAACACCGATTACGGGCCTCCCCTTCAAATAGAAGGGATTTGTAGAATTCACGATCGGCAGGCGTCTTTTGGATCGCAGTAGACTTCGATTGAATATAGAATGACACTGCTGTCCATTACCCTGGTTTATCTCTTAACTTGTTCTCACAGTACCCAAGAGAAGAGACAGAGTGACGCTATTATCATGTTAGCGTCACAAAGCAATCGTAGCTCACACAAATATTGTCAACACATTCGAATGTAAATGTATAAAGGTGAAATCCCACCGGTGCGCGGCGTGTACCACACAGTACGCTTTACAGGTGTTCGTTCCACTGCACTCGGTCAAATTTGGTGGAAATACACCTGTAGGATAATCACCCAATTGATCTATTGGTTAGTTAATTTTTTTTTTGTAATTTTCTTAATTTAACCGCCATGAACAAATTTAATACATTTTTTTTTTA
>WUAW01006886.1:0-11438 GCA_017165845.1 Thaumetopoea pityocampa | reverse complement strand
CATAAATAGCAATGGTACATACTTTGATTAAATAAATATATTATATTTTGAAAAAAATCGACTTTAGGTTATTCCCTTACAAAACGCCAATTTCATATGTAAGGACCTAATATTAATCAATCAAAATCTGTTGCGATCTTCAAGACGGATGCCGAGTGTTGAGATTATGGCAACTCCCTCCTTTTTAAGAAAGAGGCCGTAGTTCAGCAGTGGACTTGCACGTGATGATAATGATGATGGCATACCGTGAACAGTTTAGTGGGTACATTGCATCACATGGGTTTACCCTATGTGCATTTATTCTACTTTGATTACCTATGCCTTAAAATAATTTAGTCGTGTTTACTAAATAATTATTCGCCTTTTTTTAAATGAACCGTTTTGCCCATTTGTGTCCGCCTTTATGTGTAATTTATTTAGTTACCACACATATTTCCGACATGCAGAGATAAAGTATTAGGTGCCGTACTTTTGTCGATAATGACACGAGAATGGAAACCAATAATAAAATATTTAACATATTAATTATTACAATATATCAACACAACATAAATATATTTACTGATCTGATTCTGACAACTCACGCAATAGAAGCTCGTAATACTATTAATAGTATAATTAATTTACGATGATTAATATTTCAGTAACTGTAAAGGACTAAATACGTAAGACGAGCCTGCCGATAGCCCGTCTCACTTGTATTTGAGTGTCCATTTAGTAGTAACTCATATTTTGATACCTGCATTGAATACCGTAGAGTAAAGAGTTATATTAAACTAACATGCTTTGGTGGCTTTGCACGGCTAAAGATACTCGTATAACAGACGAGCGGTTTTCATAAGTTGCGGTCCACCACGCTAACTTAACACAATCGTTACTATTATTATTATCTTATTTCATTAGTTTTACTCTTACTTAGGGTTAATCTAAGACGAAATTCCACCAGAAACTCCGCTCTATGCTGCATATTTTTTGTGCCGGTAGATTTTTCAACTGAATATTTACAAATTCCGCTCGTGACAGAGTTGTCGCACTATCGCGTACAACCGTGAACTCGTATTCGCGCACTCGTTCAACCGGCGAGCTCGCTACATCACAATCAGATAGATGCTGTTCATTTGATTCTAGAAACTTTTTCAAATGCATGTTTGTAAAAGTTACATACGGCTGTGTTTTTTTTTTCTTTTTATTGGGATAAACAGACAGTGGTACAATTCGATAATAGTAATAGATATAATATATAAATTAAATGTTCACCAACTTAGTTTACCACAGATTATTCTTAGTGTTAGTAGACAAAAGAAAATATGTGCAGCAAAATACTCACATTGTTGGAGTTCCGCGCAACATGTTCGTACTCATATGTGTTGAACACGATTTTGTTGAAATTGCACCTTAAAATCCTTATAATTTGTTTACTTTTCTACTACTACTACTTCACTTATAAAAAAATCATATAAATCGGAAACGGTTTCCGGGAGATACATACATTTGAATATGAACCGTCGAAAAGAAAACATCAAAATGGAGAAAAAATAAATAAGAGCTGTCATCAAGTACCTCTGAAAAAAATATCTACCAAAGACATACACAGTGACTTGGTGGAAACATTAGAAGACTCAACAGTTCTGCTTCAACTTCAGCTCCTCCATACTCAACAGTTGCACGCTGGGCCAAGGAGTATAAACTGGGCAGAACATCCACTGAAGATATACATCACGAAGGACTCCCATCCACGAATCCATCCACCGAAGATAACGTGAAAAGAGTGGAATATATTGTGTTGGCAGATCGAAGAGTGACCATCAGGTATGTAACTGAAGTCACAAGGCTCTCATATGGTAGCATTCAAAGAATCATTGCCAACGGATTGCTTTGACAAAGGCCTCTGCGCGTTGGGTACCGAGAATGTTAACTGACGAGCAAAATAAAAAAATGACTCGACATTTCGAGGCTGAATCTCGAAAAGTTTCAAGCTGATAGGGAAAACTTTTTGTCACGTTTTGTGACCATGGATGAGTCCTGGATCCACTATTTCGATCCCGAGACCAAACAATAATCCATGACTTGAAAACGAGCTTCCTCACCAATACCAAAGAAATTCAGTTTCAAGTTCCGCGAGCAAAGTTATTGGCGTTCGTTTTTTGGGACGCTGAAGGAATTATTATGATTGTATCATACTTGGAAAAGGGAGCCACTATCACGGGCTCTTACTACGCGGATCAAATAAGGAGATTGAGGAAGGCGATTAAGGAAAAAAGACGCGGCAAGCTGCGAGCTGGAGTGCTGTTTCACTAAGATAACACACCGTCACACAGAGCTGCAGTTGCGATGGCTGCCATTCTAGAATCAGGATTTGAACTGCTTGAACACCCTCCCTATTCGCCAGATCTGGCTCTCAGTGACTTCTATCTCTTTCGTCGGCTCAAGAAACACCTCCGAGACAAGAAATTTGAAGGCAATGGCGAAGTAATGGCCGCTGTTGAGGCGTTTTGGGAAGATCAAGAGAAAGATTTTTTCTGAGGGAATTTTAGGTTAATACATATGTATTGATTTGTTAGGAGACTATGTAGAAAAATAAAAACAAATTTTAAGCATAAACATTATGTTTTATATTGATTATCATTACTTTTAGATCACCCCTCGTATATAAAGCCAAGGGTTACATTTAATATCCGAATAATTGTACTAAGACAACGTTATAATATTTTCACTATTCTTAATTTTAACATATAATTAAATAATCGAAACGCTAATGCCTTAATTGGGGCTTTTTGCCAGAATTAAGAAAAATGTGTTTTAATAACTGGCCAGCGTGCATTTGTGGTTTCACAACACTTAAAATTAACCTGCGAGTATTTCTTTGTGTGATACTTTACACATATACACTCAAGTCTTTTCCCTGGCTCTCTGGTGGGAAATCAAACCCCGGTCTCCCGCGTGACAGGCGGGGATACTGACCATTTTACTAACGGAGAATTGGGGTAGGCAGAGACCACTTCTTTCCACTTGCTACGCTCGTTTAATCTAGCAAAGTGGCTATCCGTAGCCCACTTTTCGCCCCCGCGGGAAACGAGACATGTCGAGTTGCGAATCACGATGCCGCCATTTTATAAGGTTTAAAATTGTTAAAGTTCCTCATTGCGTTCTTACGACTTATTGGAGAGGAAAGGAAAGAGGGTGCGGTAGGAAAGGTGTATCGTGTCTCTAAACTTTTTGTCTCGTTGCCTACTTTCTATGTTTCTCGGTTTTGCGTAGACCCCCTGCTTAGCTAATATTGGACTTTGCAAACTCATCATATTCAAATGTATTTTTGGCATCTGGTTTAGTGCTGCTTACTTCAGAAGATTTAAATTTATAATTGTATTGTTATGTCATCGCCGACCTCTGCGAGTCGATGTATCACTGGGTATCAATGGCTTATTAAATCAACGGTTATTTTATGCTGTCAACTGACTAGGCTACGACTTCCTCTTACTAAGTCACTAGTACTGTTATTATCACACTTGAATGGACTCGTTATGAATAATTACTGCGTTGATAATTTAGATGTCGTAATTGGAAGCGTGAAATTGGAATGACTACGTATTAATCGGGAGCAATAAACTGCAATTTGCTCGAGCCCGCATGGCCGGGTGCCAGCCACCGGTCACGATTTTCGTATCTTGATTAAACGCAGCCCTGCCCCGAGTAGTCTGCCGCCAAACTGTCTGAAGGTAAACCTCTTCTTCATGTATTTTACTGTCGTCCCATTAAACTGGATTAATATGCGAACAAACAACGTTAATCCGAGCTGTATAAAAGATAAGGATGAATTTATAAGACCTCACACAAAACTGAGCTTGATATTATAGCGATGGTCTTTAATGACGCAGGCGTGACCTTTTCAATGGAGAAAGGATTTTTGGGAATCCAAACTCATAGCGGTGTAAAGATTTTACAATTTTGTATCAATTATGTTTAACAAATAGTGAAAAGGATTTGTTAAATATGTACCTATTAGGATTTTTTTAACTTCATAGCTTCATACTAATATAAATATATTTCAAAGATAATAAATGAATTCATTTATAGTTTTTCGATAATACTGTTCGATCTTTTTGCGTCGGGGGTTAAGAACAAAAAAAAGCTTTTTATATACGTCGAAGTGCATCGTCCTTTCGGATTATACTTAGTCTATCAGATATCCGTTTGATAATTTGATGCATAATTTGTCACTTCATCTCTTCCCGTGGATGTTATGAGAATCAGCTAATGATGTACCAAGGTTATGGGTAGCAGCGTTATCCTGTTATCCAATCAGAATCTAATGCGATCTCCAAGACGCCTGGCATGCGTGGAGATTATGGCAAATTCCTCCCTTTTAAGAAAGAGGCCCATGTTCAGTTGTGAACCTTCAAAGCCTGATGATGAAGAATTGATATTATTAATATAGATTGATTTTTAAATAAATAGTTACTGAACCAACGCAGTCTGTCCTTCTGTACTTTCTTCTGATTCTGTTCTTTGATTAACTTTAATAATTCTACTTCATATATGTAAGCTATCGTGATCGTCTCGTTGTACGTACAAGAGCTCTTGATGCCAATTACACATGAACGCGGCACCGGCTAATACAGATTACATCCATTATTATCAAGCGAAACGGCGCGACTGCCGCTTCGGCGTGCCAACATGCCAACCGTTATTGTTGTTAATCAAAGTGTTTATGACGTGATACACTGAAACCCAGCTGAATATAACGCAAGTCAGCGTTAATAGTGAACAATGAAAAGTAAGATTTAGTCATGGGAAATTGTCGAGGAGCAGCGGATTCATCCGTGATGCGGGTATCGGATGAACCGAGAGCGTGGTCGGTGGGTCGACCTATCTGTTACTTCAAGCTTCACTTCACGCGGTATTCTGTCTTCGACGAGCACTGTGTTCTATTTGCAGATTTATGCAGTGTAAGACATACTTTTTGGATTTGTAAATATTTCATTATTACGATAATATTCTCTCATATGATATTTGCATCATAAAATCAGTCGTTTAATAATTTAGAGTTATCTCTAGATATTCCGATGATTCCGGTAACATCCAGGCCATTACAAATTTATCAAAGATCAAAAAATTTCTCCGTACAAGAAACTAACTTACCAGAACTTGTTCCATTGTAGACATTGTTTAGTTTTTTGTACGGAGAAATTTTTTGATCTTTGATAAATTTTTAATGGCCTGGGTGTCACCGGAACCATCCCTTGTCAGTTGTATGATGCCAATAATACAAGCACTGCTTCATTGTCATCACCAACCCACCTATTGTCCCATTGCAGAGCACGAGTCTCCTATTAAAATGGGGGGGGGGGGGGGGGGTTAAGGCTATAGTCCACCACACTGGCCTAATGGGGGTTGGTGATTGCTGTTTATATTATGATCAATAATTGGCTACATAAGTGATGCGTTTTTAGCTACATTAATATTAAAATATTTTTTAACAATACTATAATAATAATCCTAATAGTACGATAATTTTGAACCGATAAAGTTGTTTTCAAACTAAGTTGCATCTTTACTATAAACTTTGCCTTCTCAGGGCATCTCTGAATTGTGCTCAAACTTAAAGTGCTCCGTTTTATTGTTCTGCCACTTAGATTTTTGAGGTGAATCGGGTAGCATGGACATAACTTCTGTGAGACGAGATATTCTTCGCGGGCGGAGCTGTGTGTAACAGCTAGGAGGCAATAAAAATATAATATATTTCTATTTTTAGCATTGTTGGAAGTTGCATAACTTCTTTTTTATACCACGATGATAACAAACCGGCTTAGGGTCTGCCTGATGGTATGCGGTTACTGTAGCCTATGGACTCCTGTAACATCAGGACATATCACATGCACGTTGCCGACCTTTTAGATATCTACTTACTCCCCTCTTGAAAAACCCCATAGAGTAGTCCTTCGGGAACGTCAGCAGAGAGCTCATGTCACAATAGGAGCGTTCACGGGAGGAAATTTCTCTGAAACCGCACTGTACGTGAACACTGAGTTTTAAATGAACTTCTTTTTTAATTTTCTGTTTTGGATAAAGTGGATATATATACACACAAATACACTCATGCCGATGTCCCATAAGGGTAGGCAGAGATCATAGTACATACTACATACAGTCACTCCTCTTTCCCATTGGTTTAGGCAGATACCACTTCTTTCCACCTGCTACGATCGTTTAATGTAATAAAATGGCTATCCGTAGTCCACATTTCGCCCCCACGTGCAACGAGACGTATCGGGTTGCGAACCACGACGCCGCTATTCTATAGGGTTCAAAAGTGTTAAAAAGTTATTTTTTAAGATTCAAAAGATTCTCATTGCGTTCCCACGGCTTAGTAGAGAAGAAAGGAAAAAAGATAAGGTAGGATAGGTGTATCGAGTAAGGAATATGGAATTTAGAGAAAGGACTATAAGATATAGGATACTACTATCTCGGAAGAAGTAAGAAGAGACAGTAGTAGCTCGGGGGGCCGGGATCGCTTACCCGTATACTAAGTCTATTTGTCGGACAGGCTAAAAGACTAAGTACTCCCTGACCTGATATAAGTAGCCTGAATGGGATATATTTAAAAAAAAATATGTTTGTACACAGATGTGGTCTTCATGCGGACTTTACGGAGCTAACGGCGTGTGTGAGCGGTGAACTGGATAGACACGAAGGATCTGCTGTCCACCGACGGTACTTCTACATAACCTTGTTGCGGGAACCTGTGGCACGGTAAAATGCTGTCATTATTGTCAATACTAGTCTCCATTGTTAAAGATGAGGATATCGATAGCTAAACGTTAAACGTTAAAACTTCTGTCTCCTTTAGGCGGACGTGATGTCCGTCGCCATCTTTGGCCCGCAATTAATCGGGTGACATGTACCCTAATCTTTGCCTATAGGCCGAAGGTCCATGTTTTCAGGCGTTCTTCTGCACCCTCTCCGTTTTTGGCGAGACGGAAGCATGTTCACTGCCTCTCGAGGGTTTACATCACAGTACTCCCCAACACGATATACAACCACGTATAAAGCATCCGAGATTTATTTTGGACGCACATATTAATTTTGGAAAGTATATTATTTAATTACTTCTATAAGTATGATAGATTTCAATATAATGGTGATAAGATTTTTATGATATACGTAGTCTTGCCATAAATATTGTTACAAGGAAATTATCTTTTTTCTATTGCATAAAAGATTCATTACTGTAGTGTGCGTTACTTTATACATTAATATAATAACATTAAAAAAATATGAATTCCATTCAAAATTATCTCCATTGGCCTTAATACAATTCATTAAAGATTGAGGCCAGTTGTCTATTGGAAAATTTCTCCATGGGAAAATTCTTCATTGCCAATTTTATGGATTGTTTTAAAGACTCCAAATTATCATGGCGTTTAGAGCATGCCATACTCTCTAAAACTGTCCATAAATCATAATCCAGCGGATTAAAATCGGGACTAGATGACGGCCAGTCTTCAGATCTGATGAAGTCAGAAACGGTCGTTTCTAACCACGCTTATGTGGATCGAGCTTTATGACCCGGTGCTGAGTCTTGCCGAAAGGACCGTTCTGATTATGGAACATGGTGTTGTTAATAGACTTAACCATCTTAAGAATCGTAACTTTATAAACCTGTGCCGATGTTTTGACACCTTTTCCACAAAAATATGGCTCAGTCACTCCTTGAGAGCTAACACCCCACCAAACCACTTTTTTAAAATAAAATAAAAACCATCACTGAAGTCGGATAATGCCCACGTTGTACTCTGCTGACTAATTGAGAAGCTTCTATAGAGATTTGAACATAAACTCGGTCTTTCTGCTTGTTAAAATGTTGTTCTATAATAAAAAAATTCTCGTCAGTAAATAAAAAACTTCTGTGCGTATCGCTCCTACTACCTTCCTTTGCGTACCGCTTAAGAAGTTGTTTTGACCTATTCATTTTTAAATAACTGGTTAAATAATGACCAGTGCATCTCTTATAGGCTACAAGGCCAAACTAATCTTTTAAAATACGCGACATGGCTCTATGCTATATTCATTTCCTGAGATAAAGTATTTTGCTTTCGGACAGGAGTTCTTCGAATTCTTTCCTTCACTGCTTTCATCTCCTCTTTTAGTACGAATACTTTGTAGACGGCCAGATCTTTTTCTGTCACAAACACAGGAGGTTTCATTATACCTATCTAATATTATACGTTTGGGCTATTGCCCGGTACACACGTTCGACTAATACCAAGCGGATGAAGAGTTTCAAAGATTGCATTTGGCTCCATACCTACTTTGTGTAATGCTATCACAGCAATTAGATTTTCTTATCATCCCACTCTATTTTAATATCACAAGAGTATTTAATACAGATTGACGCGAAAATGAGAAGACACAATGAATATTCATATAAGAATAACAGGTTCCAAATTAAAATGTAATATTATTATTTTTTAATTGTAACAGTATTTATGGCCAGGCTAAGTATATACGTTATAATTTTCTGTAGAATGAAAATGCGTAATTTCCTCAGAAGTGGGATGCGGGCTTAGATACTTTTACGTGTTATTAGTATGAAGTTTGAAGGTTATAGGATTTACGGCCGCTAAAGTCGTGTAACAAATTATTAAACATCCATTATTCGTTTATATTAATGACAATTTTCGTTAATTATATTCTAGTCTAGTCTATATATACAATGTTAGATCATAAACTGATCAGGATTTTACGGAGTTGCCTAACCAGTTAATTGTGTGCGCAGTTGGATGATCCCAGTTAGGTAATTGCGCTGCTAGTGAACGACTGGAGGAAGTCTTAAATTGGATCCATTCAACGCGACACGCTCTAAGCCTTGGTATTAGTATTCGCCGCAATTGTATTACTTATCCGTTTCCATGCTTGATTGGACAGGAATTTTGTACAACTTGATTTATAAGTCAATGACATAACAGTTTACCTTAGTTTAGTATTTACCTACTATATTTCCTCTGGCGCTCAGCCCGTGTGAATGTCAATTTTTACACTAAATTGAAATGCCGAAATTATTATAGATTTATAAAAGTCATCTACCATTTTAATTGAGCTCTCGTATAATAATGGCGGCTACTGAACCATAGATAAGGCTGTATCGTCTCTTCTACTTCATCAATTTTGATGAAACATGCTGCAGTATTTAAGATGGAATAGTACTTTTAAAACTGCAGTAAGGATACCAAAATCTACCCTCTGATCTTTGTGTGAAGCTTAAACTGAAAGGCGCAAAAGAAAACAAATGCTGCTTTCGGTTTCAGAAGCCCTTAATAAGTCGATCTGAGTTACATTTTTTATAATATGTTTAATGTTCAGACAATGACGTTTTACAATTTTATAATAGGATAGATACTTGACGACTATATCGTTCAGTGGCAGTGAAGTGGCTTTCTCTGCCAATTTTTCCCGGGTTTGAATCCCGATAAGAAGAAATATGATGAGCACAAATCTTTTTTCCCAAGTCATGGATGTTTATATACATATGTATTAGCATTTATCTATGTAAAATCTATTTGTTTATAAAGTTATATCATTTTCTAGTACCCAAGACACGTAATCCTAATTTGGGTCTAGATCAATGTATGTCAAAAAAATGTCGACAATATATCCTTAATATTATATACTGTGGTCTTATTATCTAAAGATTTGCATGACGAAGAAAAGAATGAAAAGATTTTCCGAATAATAATATTATCATTTTATATGCCTAATTTTTCCATGTTCAATTGTTGTTCGAGTTATCAATCCCACGAGTAAAACTCTAAATGTTTTGGTGTGAATGAAACAATATTTGAAGAAAATATTAATGAATATAAATTACATCAGAAACTGCTAAATGTACTCTATGGAATTATAGGCCGATGTTTTATTATTAAACTGATGTAGCATGAGGCGAGGTAGACATAACAATGGATGGATTTAGACGGCTGCTGCCTATCCGTCCTCACCTGAAATAGGCTTATACTCGTGTTTTGGTTGTTACGTCATTTACTAACGTCTGTGTAGTCTTAACGTGATTTATTACGATTCAATATCGTATATATATAACCGGTGATGATCGTATGGAAAAGACGTTATTAGTCGTTACGCTTTCACTATCCTTACAATCACAAAGTGTTTGAATTATCATCATTACCCTAATTTTATTTAAATAAAGTCGGGTTGCAAAATGTTTATTTAATAAAAAATTCTTTTGTTTACTAGATACTTGTCGGAGTACAGGCACGTGAAACGCGGCGCCACGTGGAAGGGCTCCCGACACTGGTGTCAGGGCAGAACAGCTACCGGTAAGCGATATAATGCTACAACTACTCGTAGATGTATACCGGATGGTATTTCCCATCGACACCTTCTTGAACTCATCTAAGTTTTCTCAAATATTGGGAGATTTTGGGATAATCTACTCAGTTTAGATACTGAGGAGTTGATTTTTTCAAATAATAACATTAAATAATTAGTATTAAAAAAATGCTTTTTTTTATGTTGGTTACCGGTTAGGTTATGCGTGGTCTGTCAGTCTTTCAGCGATTTATAAGTATAATGCATTCAAATAATGACCAGCTAAGTGTCAGATTTAGAAAACATGGCTTACGAGCTAAAGGACGGTAGTTTTTTACAATTGCTGTATCTAACGATATACCTAATGCAACGTGTCTTTCTAATCTTTTTATTCATACATCTAGTGGTAACCCATACGGGTTACAGCCCTCAATACTGAGTGCTGTAAGCAGAGCCGTTACTCATTTAATGTCACCGTTAATCCTATACATTATTCTGCAAAAGGATTCTTGCGCTATTCATTATTTCTAACAACATTTCACATGAAGTTTTAGCAATTTCTTTATCCTCCAATGAATTTTATACCAAATTTGTTGCATTTTCAGACAGTTTTACCGTTATTTCTTCGTATCATATTGGTGCTAATTCTGTTGTAACAGAACTTAACTAAATTTAGTCTCTCCCTTTCTTTTTCTAATGTAAACTGTCAAAAGGAGATAGGAAACATTCATAGCGAGTACCAACCTATATTTGTGTTAAACGGTTCAAAGCAATGTGCGTTTTTGCGTATCTTTAGTACGTATGTTCCGCGATAGCGTCTTAATCATTAAATTTTGTCGTGTCTAAACGAAACTGACAGCACCAAAATTGTAGCTATCTCGTTTTGGCGTTTGACATTAGAAAAATATAGGGAGAGACTTAGTTAAGTTCTGTTACCGCAGAATTACCGCCATTAAATCGAAATCACTTGTGAAACAAATATTCCTACGGAGCTGCTTTGACCTTATTTTATTGGTTTTTATTTATACACAAAACCATTAACAATTGGACCGTTTATTTTGAAAGTGGTGTAAGTCCATTTTTGAGAAAAATGAGCTATCACGTAATTCATGCTT
>WUAW01006884.1:17162-29643 GCA_017165845.1 Thaumetopoea pityocampa | reverse complement strand
CCGTTAAATACATTGGTGTCTACAGTGTAGACCGTACATGAATTACAAATAATAACTCAGTGGTACGGGACGGGGATTCGAATCCACGACCCTTCGATCGTAAGCCGTGTCTAAAACCACTACACCTCCAATGCACCAAACCACTACACCACCAATGCATATGATATTTATTCCTGTAAAAATAGTATTTTTTGCACTACTGCTGTAAATCTCATATAATTAAATTTGCTGCGGGTTACTCCAAGACAATTTCGTATACTCGGGGAGCCCCCGAAGGTCTACAATCATAATAAATGTTGATATAAAAAGGGATACAATCTCGCTGATATCAAGAGAGACCACAGCGAAACCTGACTTGAAAAATATAGTAGTAGGAATGTACTTGTTTATTAATCTCTTAAAATATTAACACGTTCACGGCGGTATGAGATCATATTGACCCGTGTAAAACTTCCATTCGGTGCGTTGAGATAATAAAGTGTTACTTTATTAAGTGCGGAATACATATCTCCGTAGTTAACTAGTGGACAAAAGAGATCAATTAGATAGCAAGCGGAAGAACAAATCAATGCGTTAAGACTAGAATGGATCTATTTTTATTGAGGTAATACGGTTTACCACCCTAGGTTACATCGCCATTTGGCATCAAATGGAATTGCAGTCAAATAACATAACCCTCCTTCTGGCGTAGTCGGGTAAAAATTTAAAACATAATAATCAAGAAATAGAAAGTGACCACTGGGCGGTCTTATCACAATAAGCGATCTCTTCCAGACAACCGTTGGATGGATAGCATTCGTAATTATTTTATAGTTATATATTGAAAGATTGATATTAAATAATTTATATTACTTTAATAATTCTATTATTTAATCATTTATATTATTCTGTTTCGCTGTGTGGCGCTCACATAATAATAGCGTCATTCCATCTCTTCACCTACAAACAGCTGAGCGATGGACCTGGATAATGAGCAGCAGCGTTATCCTGCTAGTCAATTAAAGTGTACTGCCATCCCCAAGACGCCTGCCAAGCGTGGGGATTATTAGAAGTCCCTCCTTTTTAAGGAAGAAGCCCATGTCCAGTAGTGTACTTCCACGGGCTGATGATGATGATGGAGGTCGCATCCTCAGCTACAATGTCCCCACCGTGTACTTAATCCGCTCAATGTTCGAATTGACGATTGACGCATAAACTATTACTTCACTATTTGGTTAGAGTGCTATAGATATATAAATTTAAAAAATAGAATTTGATATTTCATACAAATTTAAAAATTAACAATCAACATTATTCGTCTGCGACAAAAAGGGAGTTTCCCGTAATCACAAGCTTGGCACGCGTTAAAAAAAATAAACAAATTACAAGGAATCAGCCGAAAGAGCCATACAAAGTAAGAATAATAAATAGTATTCATGAATAGTAGATACTTATCTCAAGAAAGACGTAAGCATTAAGACCTATGTGCCTTACAAAACTGCTCTTTAAATGCGACTTTTATTTCTCGAGATAACACACAATCGGGTAACAACCACTGGCACGGTACAGCCACCCGCGTATGTCACGGTAAGAGTTTAAACTGGTGTTATACTTTATATTCTTTAGGCAATGTACCAAAAAGAAAGGAAGAAAAGGTTCAAATAAACCTTTTCTTATAACTAAAATGATTACATATGTACCTACTACATATAATATAACATAATGATAGAGCGGATGAAAAAATATTATAGAAAACAAATTAATTAACTGTACCAGTTGGGAACCCAGCTCATAATGCTAATGCCAGGCAGTATACCCGACGCTGATATTCTGCTGGACCCCTGGTCGTGTCGCTCAGATATCGAGCATACCTAATATCCTCGTATTTAAATATCTACTCTGATATGTACCCCTAAAATGTAAGAATTATTAAGTATTGTGTGTGTAAATAAAAATGTTTAGTATCAATGTGACATACATACATACATACACTCACGCCCTTTTCCCTGGCTCTCCGGCGGGGAATGTGACAATGTGACATCTTACACTAAATAAATGGATTAAAGTATGTATAAATGATAATGTATGATGTACGTATTTTAATGTGTTTCGGTATTTGTATATGTGTATGTTTGTGTATGCTTCTGTACCTAGTACACTAGATCCTATTCTTCTAATCTCAAATATTTTTACACTTCAAAGTTTGCTGGAAGAAAACTCAATTTTTGAGTTAAGCTCGCCTTTGTAGATCTTTTTTTCTTTATTTACGAATGTATGTATTTACCTGTTTGTGTACAATAAAGAATAAATAAATAAATAAAATATTTAGTATCCGTTGTTTAATTATTTTAAAAATAACTTACGGAGCATGTATTTATTTAAACTTTATACGCGATGTATGAGGGTGAACTTAATCTTCATCATCATCTGCCGTCCAACTGCGAGGCACGGGTTTCCTCACAATAAGAGTTGGGTGGGGCTATAGCCCCACACTACAGACACAGACTATACTATACTACAGACTATAGTCCACCACACTGGCCTAATACAAATTGGCAGTTTACATTCGCCATCAAGAAAATCTCTCAGGGATGCAAGGTTCCTCGCTATGTTTTCCTTCACTATTTGAAGCGAGTGATAATTCAATATTAATACGCACATGACTTCGAAAAGTCAAAGGTTACCTTGGATTCGAACTCGAAATCTAAGACTTGATCAATGCGTAGTAATCCAGTCCTATAACTACTCGAAGGCGAATCAAGGTGAACTTAAAGTCTGGGGCATTCCCTACAAGTGTATCTTTTAAATTTTAACACAATTTTTAAACATGCTCCCGAAGAAAGGCGTGAAATTCTTTAAAATTAATAGTTTTAAAGAATTTTTGTAATTTAACCAACTTCAAGACATATAAAGCCAGTATTATCGGTATTTAAACAAACGTTTTAATATCTACCTCAGTTAATGGTACATTTTGATATTTAAACATCTGTTTAACAGAGGATTATAGTTACCCAAAAAATGATGTAAGTATTTTACATTTATTTCCCTACTAGACATCATTAGAATGGAGATGTACACTGCCCAACACTCCTATCGATCTCTCGCAGGCTGAAGGACTTGTAACTAAGCCCTTCAACTAATTGATTTAGTTCAAACATTAATTAACATTCACATATTTACCAATCGCACACACAACAGATTAACAAAAAGCTATCCTCATATGGCAGTCCAATTATCACAGAGATCCAATTACACCGAAGACACATTTACATTACAATAATTCGTATTAAACTTCACTAATAGACGCCGGCCCGGCTACTCCGAGTGCCGCATACAAACAATATGCAAATTTGCGGCGCGTTCAAAAATCTGCTTTGTCGCCGTTAACTTTGGTAATTACGTCTCAAGTGGTGGCTGGGGGCTGCCATGAACTGAATCAGCCAGAACATACTCCCTAGTATTTTCTCGTTACGTATATATTGAGCAGACCTGAAAGCTTGTATCTGAACCTACATGCTTCCTTTTTCATAAGCCTGTAACAAGACACGTACTAAACGTATACCCTCTTTTTGATTGAAATAAATACATAGCATACCCGCCCGCCTCGAGAAATACATCGAGTGGGTTATATCGGACTCCTACCTGCTAAAACTTCGCCGTGTTCTACTAGCACCTTCATGATTGACCATCAGCGTACCACGCTTGCCCCAAACTCTAAATCCTCTATGTGAATTATCAGCGTAGTTTCATCGTGGCATGATAGCCTCGCCTCTCGAAAGCCAGGTGTCCTATAGAAGTGGCATAAACCCAGCTTCTGTCATCCGTCGAATCCTAACTCCTGCTACTGAAACTGATTCTGTTGCAGCGAAAGTCTGTTGCAGCATTTCAAGAAATGTTAACTATCTATCTAAAATACTGGAATATACAATACTGTGTTTCACGGGACAAGCTATAATCCACGACGGCACTGCGGTTATTGGCGATTACACGCTTAGTTGCAGTGTCGTCGCAGTAGCTCGAGAAATGTTGCTTGTATGCTACGGCAACTGTGTACATTTATTACGATGCTATCCATGAGATATTGACAGTAACGAGAGACGTTATGCTACTAATAACTAGATTACAGCAACACATCCCTTAGTGTTCGTTCTTTTAACGAACCAATCACGTTTATTTTGTGACCACCGTTCTATTGTCACCCAACTCACGTCTCCATTCCACAACCACTCCATAAAATACGTTTAAATATTAATTGCAGCTTGAACGGTTTATGTAAACGTAACCGAGACGCGACTGTGACAAATTATAGGAAAGTCGAGAACACAATTTGTTTCAACGAAAGCCGAAACTTCAGCCTGTAAAATGTGTAATGGCTTACTTTTAAGACAACTGCCGTACTGACGATACTTGTTATCTTGAATACATAACTAACAAAATAAGTTATTAATAATTCTCTTTTAACGGGAAGACAAAGGGATTGAAGACCATACAGCCTTGATTGATGTAGTTATAAAATATTCACAAATTAATAAAATGCTGCTGTATCTTATTTTATTACTTCTTGGGATTTTTGATTGAAACTCAACAATTACCACGTTGACTAGAAGAAAATTCACGCAGAGTTTGCTTGAAATAATACGGTCACTTTGCAATCTTAGCCACAGTTTTATTACAATATTTCAATACTCACGTGTAATATTACAAAACAATACCATATTTACATATCAAACATCACAATAAATTTATACGAAAACATTTCAAGTTATGCTTGATTCGGTTTGCCGTCAAAACATGTAATATTTTTTTAATCTTTTTTAACGAAGTTTAGGAATTTGGTTACACGTTAACTACACCGCTCTAATTGTTAACACAATATACATTAAATAAGATCTGTTTCTAATAGCTGATCATAATAGCTAAGCAAAATAAGACCATAATGAAGTTAATCAAAGAGCTAATTGTGCATTAGAGAAAAGAAATTTGACAATAATTTGTAATTACTGGGTAATTCACTAATACCTTCATGATACCTAAATCTAAAATATGTTATAGATGAAATCTTGTTTGTTTGTTGAAAATATGTTATAGATGAAATACCTAAATCTAAAATATGTTATAGATGAAATCTAAAATAAGCTACTTGTGTTTTGCGACTTTTCGGAATTACGAAATTAAAATTGAAAAATAGAATATCGTTATTTTAAAAAATCGAAAAACAGATATAATGGTGATAATGATAATAACACAGTAGCCAAAATACTAATATATCGACGCTAGAAAGCATAAACGTAGTAACCCGCAAATCCAAAATTGTTCACCAGAGCATACCGTTCGACGTAGTTTATTTTACTGATTCCAATGATGTAATAAAAGAAAAAAACACTAATTTGTCACTTACTACGTTTTTGCTTTCCAACGTCGATATGTACTATATTTAGATAAAATACTAATATTACTGACGCGAAAACTTAAAACGGTGTTGTATTTCAGTTAAAACATAAATAAATAATGTACCGTTGAAAAACATTTTTAATTGTAAACAATATGATGTTGATAGAATTAATTGCGATTTTTAGGAGTAATGACGGCATAGCGGAAGAACCTGGTCTCAAATCTGAAAATTAAAAATATCTCGGGTTCAATTCTATCGACATGTTTCTATATGCAGTGAATATATACATTTACTAGCTGTTGCTCCCGAGTTCATGCAGATATTATATCAATAAATAGAACCTCATATCTCACTCCAAATCATGCTCTCTAATTACGTACATATCTAATTTCATACAAATCCATTCGGCCTATATCATTGATACCCAAAAATGGTCTATATCGACCACATTACAATAAGAAATTTAAATTTCACGAAGCGAGCAGCGCTACCCGCTGTCAGAAACACATTAGAAGTCGCTGAATTTGCATAAATTCAAAACGGAAAAATATGGCCAATTAGTCTAAGAGGTAAAAAAGTTTGGGAGCCTTTGGCCTATATGTTGAGTCACAAATATCTACATCCAAATACTACAAGCAAATAACTCCGTTAATGTAATTTTTTTTCACTGTGTGCAAATTATATCCACCTTCGCGTGTGTTGTGAATGAATGTGGGTTGCGTATTGAACTGACCTCATACAAGTTCAATGCCAGTGCGTGTGGCGCGCCTGCGGCGAGCGTTACCGGTATTGATATGCACAGGCTCATGTGCGACGCCGATGGAAACCATCAGGCCTTATACTGCATACATACGTACAGTGACGCCTTTTTCGCTGGTTCTCCGGTGGGGAATCGAACCCCGCGTGGTCAGCAAGGATACTCACCATTATACTATCAAAGAATTGGGGTAGGCAGAGTCCACTTCTTTTCACTTGCTACAATCAGCAAAGTGGCTACTCGTGGCCCACTTTTCGCCACCGCGGGAAAAGAAACGTGTCGGGTGGCGAACCACGCCGCCATTTTGTAAAATTTACTAAGGACACTGTAAAATGGCACCTGTAACAAACTAACACCCAACATACATACATATAAGGTTTAGACAAGCATGTGTTTCATACTCCTTTATTTTATACCAAATACTTCACCGACCTTACGTAATGTCAGCACCATCTAAAGAAAATTCCTTAAGCATTACTTTCGCCTATATGCCATTAATGTATGAAGTGTAAATAAATAAGTGATACATACCCTCGCGCCGCTGTCCCGTGAGGGCGGATGGAGTTTAGTTCACATTTACACACAATTCTCTTTCTCCACATCCACATTTACACATCTTTTCATATATTCTCATCGGATAAATGGTATACATTTATGTCCCCAACACTTTGGGTGAAGATATGATATTAACGTAAAGTATCCGGCAGGCTTATTACGTTTTCAAGAGCGAGCGATGTTTGCGATTTCGCGTTACGATAAAACGCTTATCGCAATTTCCATAGTGTAGAATTTTTTTCAACAATAAACAATAAAAGATCATATTGAATTTAAAACAGGCACTTGCCGAATTTCATAAAAAATATTTTGATTTGCACTCATATGCCTAACCTACGAGTTACATTTGCACGTTTTACGTATTTTTTTATTAAATGGGTTATTACAGTTTTATTCGTACTCCAATTATTTTATTATATTCCGTTAAACAAAAGATCAATAATGAAATTTATCGATTTTTATAATTATAACAATTTGACAAAGAAATGGTTTAATAAATTGTGAGAATATCTCACACTTTATTAAACTTTTTTTTTAATAAATATGCAATACTTTTTGAAAGTATCATGAGTTTCTCTTTTTAAACAAGGTCAACATCTTAATAAAGTCCCGATACACTATCAATTTAAAAAAAAACATTGTTTCTAATCAACCATCACAAAGTGTGGCAATAATAAATAATTCAAGAATGTAATTTATTTAGACATGAACTTTTTTGTTTTATTTATTCTACAATGTCATCATTCAGTAACGGTAGTGTACGTATCTTACATAACATAAATGGAAGTCTCCAGAGCGCATTTCATTCTGTATGACCCCGCTTAATTTGACATTGAAATCAAAATGGAACCGGCTGTCGGCAGATTTTTTATTCGTCTGCCAGTTGAACTCCCCTGGGGGACATAGCAGGTAAAGAAATATTTGGACTCCGAGCTTCATATGCTTTATCTTTGTGATCGAAATAAATGTTTATTGAATTGCAAGATTGTGCTACTGCCTACCGTAGTGTGTCGGCCGATTCTCGCGGCACCCATCTTAAAAGAGGGATAATGAAGGATAGAATGTTCGCAGAACAAATCGATCGCTAAAATAATGGCCTAAAGTCGCATTAATCCTTTCAATACAAATGGTGAAATGCCAGCCCCGGATTATCTCGCTTACAATTGCCATACGGTTACGAGAATCGATCCAGAAGCAACCTAAAACCGCCCGTTTATCGCAATAGGGTTTTATGTAAGTGCAATTATCGAGTCATCGTAACAAAATAATGCTGCCTCTATCATGCGATTAACAGACTAAAAACTATTTAATCGTTTAGAGAATCCATATTTTCACACTAATTATTATTATTACTTTATAAAAGTTAATCAAAATCGTTGATTGTTAAATCACAAACATCCATCTTTTCGCATATTGTACTCAAGTATAGTGTGAGGAAGATTTAAGCACTTGAGAAGCAAGTAAAAATTGAGAGTTAAGTACTTGCGATAGATTTACTGTACAGTGATTTAAATCATTGCCAAACATATTTTTCCATCAATGATTCCGCGAAATGGCCTTAGAGCTATTATGATCCGGAAGTTCTACATAATCGGCGTGGCGACCTCTACAAACAACGTGTTGACAAATTATCACTAAATGCAACTCAATGTCGTCTAGCAGAGGGTTAACATACGCGCCATTTACTTACTGAACTATTGGTAGATATTATTTCAGTGTACCTTACAGCTCAGTCAGCGAGCAATGGAAAGAGTTAAGCTCAAAGTTTCACTGAAAATGTGATCAGAAATAAGATTCATAAAAAACATGATTCACTGATTAAGATCAAAAGATTGTAAAATCAAAACGGTATTGAACAGAGTACATAGATAACAGAACATTGGGACCCTAAAATGATGCTGGAATGATGGCTGGAATGGAATGCTGGACCCCTAATCTAACAAGGTCACAAGGCAAGCACTGAATGCAAGCGACTCACATCTGGTCGGTGTGACAATTATGAGAAAAGGCTTATTTTTAATAATAAACATGTCGAAGCTAATGAAGATCAAATTCTTTACAGGTCCTCAAACGAGGCTGACGTCCATGTCTATACATAAGCTTGCATCTTGAATCCGGTCGCATTGCATATCTTGACTCGTCAGTGAAACAATCAGACGTATGTTGTTTTATCCATATAATAAATTCTTGAATTAAACGAGAGTAAAAGTTTACGGTCGAATTTGAGTGTATTTGTATGCAACGTTGCTATGTGAACTGAATTACATGATCTCTTTAACTTTTGCATTTTGTTAAGCCATCGTAATCTAGGTCACCCGACGGATCGGTAGCTTTTTGGCTGCCTTGATAAAAATTTTAAACAGGACGACCCTTTCACTTTCACTCTAATTGTGAGTATAAGTAATAAAATAATTAAGTATCTAATTATACACCACTCTTTACCCGTTTATGTACTAGGGCCACGATACTCAACCACCGTGTCGCGACACATTGGTGTGTCGCAAGCACCAATAGTCGCAAGCAATATTTTTATCTAAAGTGACCCTGGGAATTTCATCTCATGGGATAATTGCGTTTATTTGAGATTACGTAAAAATTATAATAAAAAGTTATAATATATTTACAATACAACTTCAATACTACTATCAAAAATATTGCATGTAAGTATGTAAGGGTGTCGCGAATTTGTAAGTAGTATGTTAGTGCGTCGCTGAGTAAATGTTGAGAACCGCTATACTAGGGTAAACCTATATCTATACATATAATAAAATCGTAAACGAGCCGTGTCTATACAATGAATATTTTTTCAAAAAAACCATCCATATAGGTTGCACTTATGTTACTGAAGCCAAAAATATAGTTTTTAGAAATTTTGTCTATTTGTCTGTACGTTTGTGCACGCTAATCTCAGAAACGGATAAACCGATTTGGATGAGGTTTGCACTGGTGCATTGTGGCAAACTTCCTGTAAAATTTAGTGTTTGTTTCATTTCAATCGGTCCACAAACGATAGAATTAATTGAAATAATATGCGATATTCTAGAAACGCACTTCGGTCGATTTAGCTTTTGTTGATTGGAACTTTTGTTGACTGTTTTTCTTAAAACGATGACCGCAAGTGTATATGAACACAAGGAACACATCTATACATATAATCTATACATATAATAAAATTGTAAACGAGCCGTGTCTGTACAGTTAATATTTTTTCAAAAAAAACCCATCCATACAGATTATACTTATGTTACCGGAGCTAAAAATATAGTTTTTAGAAATTTTGTCGGTTTGTCTGTGCGTTTATGCACGCTAATCTCAGAAACGGCTAAATCGATTTGAATGCGGTTTTTACTTGCATTGTGGTAAGCTTTCTCTAACATTTGGTGTTTGTTTCATTTATCTATAATTTATCATTCACTTTTATTAAGATCGGAGAAAATAATTTGTGTATAATTTCGCTCTTACTAAATGCCCACGCGGACGGAGTCGCGGGCCCAGCTAGTTAAATATAAAACCGTCATAATTTGTATATTCTTTTGTGTGCGTTTAAGGTCAATTCTTTTTGCACATCCCTATAAAGGGGGCGCCAATATTTGAATTACATTGCCCCACTGATTCATTTTGCACGTTATATGTATTGAATACAAACTCTCCTTGTTCCCTAACCTTGATCTGAAGCGATAACCAGTTCCAATTACTGAAAGATTATTAAGTATTATTCACAGAAATGTGCGTAATTATATATGTTTGTGTTCTAATTTCATCGTAATGAAACATTAATTATTAAACAACAATTTATAGTTCATTTTCCTCAGCGCTAGTTAAAAGTTTATCTGTTCCTAAGGAAAACCTATAAAATATAATTATTATAAATTTCCTCACACGTATGACCATAAAAGAAAGAGACCAAAAGATACACTCTGTAAAGAAATGTAATTACGAGGGGAGATCCAAAAGTAATGATATTTGGTTATCTCTAGTCTTCGTAAGAATCCAAAAACTACTTTTTTTGCTCGCTTATATACCTACTACTTCACTATAAAAAATCATATAAATAGGTTACGGTTTCCGGGAGATACATTCATTTGAATACGAACCGTTGAAAAGAAAATATCAAAATGGAGAAAAACTAAATAAGAGCTGTCGTTAAGTACCTCTGTTTGAAAAAAAATGTCTACCAAGGACATACACATTGATTTGGTGGAAATATTAGGTGATTCTGCTCCTCCATACTCAATAGTTGCACGCTGGGTCAAGGAGTTTAAACTGGGCAGAATGTCCACTGAATATGAACATCGCGAAGGACACCCATCCACGTCTCTAACCAAAGATAACGTGAAAAAAATGAAAGATATTGTGTCGGCGGAGCGAAGAGTGACCATCAGGTATGTAGATGAGGTTACAGGGATCTCATATGGTAGCATTCAAAGAATCATTGCCAACGAATTGCACATGTCAAAGGTCTGTCCGTTGGGTACCGAGAATGTTAACTGGCGAGCAAAAGAAAAAACGAGTCGACATTTCGACGCTGAATCTCGAAAAGTTTCAAATTGATAGGGAAAACTTTTTGTCACGTGTTGTAACCATGGATGAGACCTGGATGCACAATTTCGATCTCGAGACCAAACAATAATCCATGACTTTGAAACGAGCTTCCTCACTGACACCAAAGAAATTCAGTTTCTAGTTACGCGGGTAAAGTTATGGCGTCCGTTTTTTGGGACGCCGAAGGAATTATTATGGAATACTTGGAAAAGAGAGCCACTAATTACGGGCTCTTATTACGCAGACCAAATAAGGAGATTCTAGGAGGCAATTAAGGAAAAAAGACGCGGCAAGCTGCGAGCTGGAGTGCTGTTTCACCAATATAACACACCGTCACACAAAGCTGCAGTTGTGATGGCTGTCATTCAAGAATCAGGATTTGAACTGCTTGATGAACACCCTCCCTATTCGCCAGATCTGGCTCCCAGTGACTTCTACCTCTTTTCTCGGCACAAAAACACCTCCGAGGCAAGAAATTTGAAGACAATGGCGAAGTAATGGCCGCAGTTGAGTTGTTGTTGTTTTGGAAAGATCAAGAGAAAGATTTTTTTTCTAAGGGAATTTTAGGTTTAGAAAAGAGATGAACTAAATGTATTGACTTGTTAGGAGACTGTGCAAAAAAATAAAAACAAATTTTAAGCATAAACATTGTGTTTTATATTGATTATCATTACTTTTGGGTCACCCCTCATAAATAGCGACTTTGGCGACGACGTAATAAAGCACATTTTAGTTCGCATAGCGCTGCGTACCTAATACTTATATTTATAAATCTACAAGGCACCTCGCCATATGCGTCCAGTCTAATATAAATCGTATATCTACGTCTTAGAGTTTTTTTCTTATTGACCGTTTCAGGATCATTCGTTTCTTTCTTGCGCGGTTGGATAAGTAAATAACGTCCGTTTATTGAAACAGTTTATAACAGTTACAATCATGTTACAATAGAATGGACCGCACTGCGTAAGTATATTTTGTGTCTAGGCTGCTGATTATTTTTCTGGTATATTTCTTAGCTGATTCTCACAGCATCCACAAGAAATTGAATGACGCTATTATGCCGGCACCACACAGAATTTTGTTATTGTATATATATATACATATACTATATTGCAATTAATTTTCTTCGCTGTAATTCAGCTTTCTTTGAGTATTTTATTGAGTATATCGACATTCAAGAGTTGCGCCATCTGACGAGAATATGTAGTACTATATGGCGAAATAAACGCTGCTGCCCATTATACTGGTACAGGCCT
>WUAW01006877.1:19649-31057 GCA_017165845.1 Thaumetopoea pityocampa | reverse complement strand
AAGCTGGTGACGTAATTATCAACGTTATCACCGGGTCATAATCATTCACGCTGTAAAAATACGATAAAGATATAAAATATTATTAGATACATAAAAATATGCTACATACATGCATACACTCACGCCGATATCCCATAAGGGTAGGCAGAGACCATAATACATACTATATACATTCATACAGTCACGCCTCTTTCCCACTGGAATCGGTAAAGACCACTTCTTTCCAGCTGCTACGTTCGATCAATGTAGCGAAGTGACTATCCGCAGCCCACAAAAAAATACAAACAAATATACTAATATATATCTATCTATACTTCTGAGTTAAATCTGTACATTAAATATTTTTTGAAAATTTTAGTTGCGTTACACTTATCGATACCAATCGTTACATATCGAGACCAAAACAATTTTTTTTAATTATTGTCTGTCTGTCTGTCTGTCCGGATTCTTGTTAATCAATCACGCAAAAACTACCGAACGGATTTGAACGGGGTTTTTGACAATATATTGCTTAGAGGCTGGAAGTTATGGTCCTTAAAAATTTTGACAAAATTTCACATAATCTCAATTCAGTGAAAATAATGAAAATATACTCATGGATAAAAATAATGAAACATATGTTTCCCAAATTTTCTAAACTTTGCTTTGAAGAGGTTGAAAAGGGGGTTTAAAGTTAAAATGGTGTAGAATTTAGATATGTGTGAAGTGGGGTGTGCAATGGGGTAGTAAAATTTCAGAAAAATGAAATACCGAGGGGAGGTATAATGGTATTGATGTGTGGAGACTTTAGGCAAATACTGCCGTAGTTCCACGAGGTACAAGAGCCGATGAGGTGAATGCATCTCACAAAAGTTCAAGTCTCTGGTCGGGCGTGAAACGAGTGCATTTAACCATAAACATGCACGCACGTGCAGGCAGCAATGTAAGCGCGCAAAAGTTTTCGGATGTGTCAAAATCGGTGAAGAGGTGTTTCCAAAGAAGATGAAAAAGTGAAGTTACCATTTAATTTGTGTATCACGTTAGAAGATTTTTTCCCCTTTACGGTGAAATAGATAAAGTAACTAATGAAGATAATTTTTGGCTCTCACAGAGTCATCAAAACGGCTCTTTCACAAAAAGCCGTTTTGATGACGTGCAATGATAATGCTGCCGCAATTAACACAAAAATATTACTTGCATTAATAGGGTAATGGATCACCAAATATTCTATCGAATTTTTGAACTCATTGCATTCTAATGCCCAAAAATGTCAAAGCTGTCTCTGTCAACGAAAGCGTGATTTCACAAATTAAAGAAAAACCTATCAGTTGGTGTTCCAATGTTATAAGTGCTACTTCGAAATTTAACTTCGCCGAAGTCAGGTAAAGCCTAATCAAACATTTTTAAATTTTACAGCTGCCTGAATTCAATGAATTCAGGCAGCTTCAGAGAATTCAATGAAAATTAGTCCTAATTAAAATAACGTTTGTTTTATTAGAAATGGTAAAGTGAAGCTGAAGTGCAGCTATATAAATGCGTAGAATATAGAAGAACTTTTAGTCGGACCATTATCCACATCATGGTTTTAAATTTATGTCAATTCCAATTACCACGCGGACGTAGTCGCGGGCACATCTAGTAAACAACATAAATTATTGTGATGATTCCCATAATTCAAGTAAAAGCAATTGCGCTGACCTGGTTGTAATCAGAAGGCTGCATCAAAGAAATTTGCGCCATATGTTGTTGTGTTGCCCTAGTGGCCGAAATTCGTTCAATGTCGGCCGTGATGGTAACATGATTAGACGACAATGTCTGCACATTCTGAGGCATTACCTGCTAATAAAAGTATGTTTTAATCATTACATCATTAACACCGACCTGTCCACACCTGGGTACAGGTTTGCCCAAAGACCATGATCATGATAGTTCTCACTTTTACTGACATATTTGATCTACAAGTATGTATTACTATTATTTTTGTCACGCAAACTACCCTCAATATTCGCTGTTAAATCATCTGTGTTCTACTTGCAATGGCGTTTGTCATGATCTCGATATTTTTAACGCAGCGGTCGAAGCCATCGAAGTTCTTATAAATAATGAGAATTATGAATGTTTGTTTCACCTTATGTTGATCTATTACTATTAACTTCGCTATCAAGTTCAGCTGATTACCTTTATAAACATTGGGTGCGAACTATTTATGTGCGTGCCATATTCGCATCTAGATCTAATATTGCGGCACATTTTGTCAAAATCGATCAGATCCAGTAGAATTGAAGATACAGCCTGATCCCTATTTTAGTAGCAGCGTTAAGGTATGAGAGCTCAAGTAAAAGTGGTGTTTCGGTTTTTTGTTTTGTTGCCGCGGACAAAAGCTAGTGGTAAATAAAACAGAACATAAGACGTGTAGGAGGCGCGCGTCCATTCGCCACGACGCCTTTCGAAGTAATGCCGCGAGCGGGGGTAGCTCGCCGCTCATATCTATTTATTTATCTATACATCACAGTATGTAAATGTTGGAAACAGCTGCTCGCAAGCGTCTCGTTACAGTAGGTAAAAATACACATCACCTCAGTATAAGATCCTTACCTGCACGTTGGGTGACATGCCTTGCATATTAGGTGACAAAGGCTGCATGTTAGGCGACATCGCCTGCCCGGGCGACACCGGCTGCATCGGGTGGTTCGGAGACATCACCTGCAGGTTCTGCGTCATCTGCTGCATGTCGTTAGATATTGTGTGCAATGGCGACACTGCATGCATTGGCGAAACTGCATGCATGGGCGACACTGGTTCGTACATTGGTGCCCACGGCATATCCTGGGTGAATGGATTATGGGCATGGCTCGGACCGGCAACGGTCAGCCCACTCTGAATGTTATCAAGGCCCCAGTTCTGGAAAAAGCATTTTAGTGCGTAATTTTTTTATTGGAAATACAAGGGGTTGTTCGAGAGGACTTTTGTTCTGTGATATGACTTAACGATTGCAGCCTCGTGGCTGCTGCATGGACAGATGTCTTAACGTTGGGGATTCCCTGCGAATCCAGGGTAAATCATCATCATCCCCAGTCCATATTCGTCCCCACTACAGGGAACACAGACCTCCCCTTAACGGGAGAGGGATTAGGCCGTAGTCTACTAAGCTGGCCTAGCGGGGATTGGTAGACTTCACACACTCATGCGGGCACGCAGGTTTCCTCACGAAGTTTTCCTACTCCGTTGAGTACATTGGTGTGTACGATGTAGACCATACCGTAAATATATTTACATGAACATCATTCAGTCTATACTGGTATATATAGATATACCAGGACAGCTAAAGGAATAGTTCTTATCTGGTTCTCGCAGCATACACGGAAGAGATGAAATGACGTTATTATTATTATTACAATTCGAGGTGTATAAAAGCAATGGTGACACTGCCCATTTTTTCAGAAAAATGGTACCATGACGTTTAGGAGGAACATTAGACACTGTCCATAAATTCGCCAACCACGTTACGCTAAAGCCGCGAATAGTAAGATGGCCGACGGAGAGATGTGTGAGGAAATCCCAAAGAGTAACTAGATATCGTTACGTTTGCGCACTCCCACTGCATGGACAGAGTCGGCTTTGCTTTTGTACCCCTCACTAAAGAGGTCCCATATTCAGCGGCCAGTCTCGGATCCGTAAGTCATCGTTCGTAAGGTAACGCGTGCTGATTGAATAATAGCAGTAATTACCTGCGCGTAGTTGTGCAGCGGCGGACTGCTTACGTGATGTGGAGACGTTTTATCTGCACAAGGCAAACACCAATTGAATAATATTAATATCAATTCTGATGTAACTTAAATTTTGGCCCTGCTCTCTTCTTCTAATTCCAAACATCAAAACGAGATAGCGAACATTTTTAGCGAGTACCAACCTAATTTTCTGTCAAAAGGCACAACAAGCGTTGCGTTTTTGGGTATCTTGAATCGACAGAAACTTAATTTTGACGTGTTTAAACTAAACTGATAGCGGCAAATTAGTGCTATCTCGTTTTGGCGTTTAGCATTAGAAAAAGATAAGAGAACTTAAATTTAGCTAAATTGTGTTACAGCAGAACTGACACCATTGTTTAATATTTTTTCTAATATTTTAATTTTAGCACTATTTCTGGTTGTTGTTAGCCTAATTTAATCGTATACAGGTAAATCAGCTTGGGGACGTATTTGCGTCTGTAGTAGTATTTGCAGTGACTAAAACCGGAATGAACCAGGTAGCTATCGCGCGCCTCGCATCAGTCGCTTATAAGTAGCGTTAGATTATTTATCTGCTGATTGGACACTACTACAAACGCAAAACGTCTCCAAGCTGATTTAGTTGAACTCATGGTGTTATAATTACTGACGCAGGAGCAATTTGCAAAAAAAAGCTCTAGAACGAGTCGGCATTTATACTTTCTCCCGAGTGACACAGATTGCTTTATACTATACCTACGAGGAAAGTAAAAGATTAATTCTTTAATTTACGTCACACTAACTACGCCCACATGCGCCGTTAAATCGTCCGTGTTCTACTTACAATTACAACGACATTTGTCATGATCTCGACATTTTTAACGCAGTGGTCAAAGATATCAAAGTATTTAATTTTTTTTTTTATTAAACAGTGATAATTTTGAACGTTTGTTTCATCTTATGTACACCTTTTACTAACAATATACAGGCGGCCCTCGACTTACGCACATTTTTAGAAATTCAATATTTTAATCATCATGACAAATTTTTCACTATCATGGAAGAATGTGATCCCAATGAAGAACGTATATCTCAAGAAAATAAAAAAAAATACTTTCAAAAATACTCTAAAAAAAGCACTTAACTCATCTCTTAATTTCATTATGTGTACATATTTATAAATAAATACTTTAAAACACAATTTTTGATGCATATTTTTACACATCCCTCTACTTTCGAATATTCAACATTCGCACACACTTTCAGGAACCAATTATGATATTTAAAAAGGAATTTTCATCATCCCCAGTCCATATTCGTCGCCACTACAGAGGCACGGACCTCCGCTGACCAGAAGGGGATACATAAGAGAATAAATAAATTATTAAATAATAACAGTTGACCAACTCACCTCTGGGCTCAGACTTGATCGGCTTCTGTTCGACTTGGAATAACCCTGGAAACATCAGGACGTGTTATTAAGAATGTTCACAAATAAATTAACTATTAATAATGCCGACAAATACAAGCAGCAGACTATCGCAAACATGCGTAACATATAAGTAAATATTATTAAAAAAAAAACTACCAAATTAAAAACTACTAAGTTAAAAACTAACGATATGACGATTCTGAAAAGTGTTATACATGTTTCAACGCACTCACTATATTTATACTAATATTATTAAGACGTAAAATTTGTTGATTGTAAGTTTGTATGTAGAGGGTAATATCTGGAACTGATGATCCAATTAAAAAAATATCACCGGTAGAAAACTACGTTATTCCGGAGTGCTATGCTATAAATTATATTTATATGATGCATATTAGCCGAGCTATCACAATGTTTGTCTATCAAGTCGGAAAGCAATGCGATTACGAAGAGATTATGTCGCACGCCCCGCGGGATGGTTTTCGAGTAGATAGGCAGTCCACGCGAGCGGAGCAGCGGGCAACAGCTAATTTAAAATAAGACGGTACCAAACATTCCGCTTGAGGTGTGGCACCAGTATAACAATAGCGTCACTCTTCGCGTGGATGCTGTGAGAAGATCAAAAAAGGCCCAATGTCGCGCAGCGAGCTATGGAGAGGGCTATGCTCGGTATTTCTCTACGAGATCGAGTCAGAAATGAGGAGATCCGTAGAAGAACCAAAGTCGCTGACATAGCCCGTAGGGTAAGCAAGCTGAAGTGGCGATGGGCAGGCCACATAGCGCGAAGATCGAATGGCCGATGGGGCAAAAAAGTCCTTGAATAGAGACCACGTACTATCAAGCGCAGTGTGGGACGGCCACCTACGAGATGGGCCGACGACCTGGTGAGGATCGCTGGGTCTCGCTGGATGCAGGTGGCTATGGACCGGTCGCGCTGGAATTCGATTGGAGAGGCCTATGTTCAGCAGTGGACAACTACGGGCTGAAACGATGATGATGATTCAATCAAAATCTACTGCAATCTCCAAAAGATAGACTTCCACGGGCTAATGGTGATGATGGTGGTGGTGGTGGTGATGAAATATTCCGCGTTAAAAAAACATTGACAAATTTATATAAATTTTGAACCGTACCCAGGTGATAGTGAATGTCACGAATACAATACATACGTAATCCGATTAAATTTATTTACATCATAACACAGTTTGAATATACAGCGGGCTATATACAAGTGCAGTATAACATTTTTCAAAAACGACTTAACACAACTTAAGATTAGAAGCGATCAAAATATAACAACAGCTCACAAAAACAAAACATGCTGCCACACAAACTACTGTATTTTCCTGAATATAATTCTCAGCTACTGAGAATTCATCATCAATGATGATGATGAATTCTCAGCAGCGTATTATCCACAGACATTTTTCGAGTAAAAAAAAACGTTGCATAGACCGCAACACTAAATAATCCACGGCAATTTCACGGCGAATAATACAAAATATATAATGCCGATCATGTAGTAATATAATGTAAATAAAAGATAAATGCTGTTGAGATGAAAAGTTTGAAAATGAATCTATAAAAAAAAGAAATAGTGAAATAAGGGAAATCTGTGGTATAAAAGAAGATGAAGTGACAAAGATAGAAAAAGAAATGCTTAGATTCGGACACAGAGAGGATGGATGAAAATAGATTGACGAAGCAGATTTATAAGACGAGTTTGAATGTGCAAATCGGTAGGGGTCGACCCAGGCGAACGTATCTCGACCAAATCGAAGTCGTGTTGAAGAAATGCCAGGTTAGAAGTACCCGCAACCGACGAGCTTATATGAAAGCTTCGATGAATGTAGAAGAAGCGAAAGATGTATTTCAGGATCGTAGGAAGTGAAAAGAAGTGGTCTTTGACTACCCCAGCGGGAAAAAGGCGTGACTGTATGTATGTAAATATAATGTAGTATCACATGAATTAAAAATAGACAATACGATGAAAAATAGAAGTAATAAATTCTATAGAAAAAAAAAATACGAAAAACATCTATTTAAACATGTATATGATAATATTTTTGAGATGATGCTGTATTTTGTAAAGTTTTTAGCAAATTATCCGCGGCTGCGTACAATACGCACAACGAAATTTGAAATTGTTTCATTAACACAACCCGTGGATTATATACGGGAAAATACGATAACTAATACAATTTATAAGTACGTAAAGCTAAAATGAATATGTGTGAACGAAAAGAAATCAATTACGAACAAAGGGAGCGAGTAGAAAAGAACTAGGAAATCACAACCATGCGACGTGTAACTGAATCCGGGCCGTACCTCCGCAGCAAGGCTCTGGGCAAGGGCTCCGCTCCAAATGAAAGACCCATTCGTTTTATTAGCGTATTAATATTAAAGAGTCTCGCATCAACCAAGCTTTTGCTAATCAATTATCTTTGTACAAAATGTAAAAATTGTTGAATGACGCACAAATTGTTCTCTAAACACATCTAAAGTATAGAAATGCACGATTATTAAGAAAAAAATTACATTATTATTGAATATGAATTCATTATTGTATCCGATTTATTGCATTGTTCATTAATTTAAAAAAAAGACATCATTTTAATATCAACAACTAAGGCGTCCAACAATGGATAGTAATTTCATCTAATGCATAATTTTATTTAACAGACAATACATTACAATAAAGATATGATTTAAAATTACATACAACTAACGTTAAGGTATTATAAATTTTGAAAAAATTAATATAAATACAATTTTATTATAATAATATGTTAATAAATAAAGTGTGGATTTCCAACAAAAGAATGATATGAAATTGTGTGCCTTATAACGACCGATATAAGTAATATAAAAGCTTGCTCTTTCACCATATTCTCTATTCTTTATTAATGCCATGGCTTAACAAACAGCTAGCTTGAGCTCTCATGACACTAATGAGACAGATGAGATTCCACGGTGAAATCTATGCGATCCATCCGTTCAATAATATTAATCTATATTGGGGTATCAAATGTGAATTTTCTATTTTTTTTTACACTCTAAAGACCATAGAAGCCGGAGCCTTTAAACAAATAAAAAACAGTTCTTCTATACACTATTTAGTTTTATATAAACTAGAAACGCAGTGATATTTAGTTACCAGATATTATTACGTAATATCAATTGCAATTCGTGTTATATTTGAAAAAATAAATTTGAATTTACAAATTACAATAACAACGAATATGTTTATTTCGTGTTCATGTTTCAATTGAATCTTACTACAATAGGCACCATTACGGGACCCTGAGATTGTATATAACTCTTATTATCTATAACGACGAAACAATTACAAGCGACTGTTAATAGAGCTTTAACATAAAGAATAAATTCCTTTTATTAAGTACACACACATATCCACATTAGTTTCACATACATACATTTTGACATGTAAATAAAATTGAGTAAATAAACAAAACAACATGAAAGATTAGGATTGAAACCAATCTCGTAGTGGATAAAACGGGATAGAATCCTCTCGGTTAGGAACGAGTCCACAGTCAAATCAACTCGGAGACGTACTGCGTTTGTAGTAGTGTACGGTGAATAAACAAACACTTTTTATACATTATTATTTGTATAGGCGGGTACTTAAGATTTTAGCTCAACATTTAGCAATTGCTTTACTACAATGAGGTAACGGGCACGCTACCCATCGACAAGAGTGCACCCTTCTTGGAATATTTATAGCTTTTAAGTTAATTATTGATTTATTCTTACTTCTTGTGAGTAAACATATTTTTACAGTACTTAACATTATACATATTAATTTCTAACGCTGGTTGTAAGCGACCGATGCGAGGGTGCGAGACGCGTGGTAGCTAGCGCAGACTGGTTTATTCCGGTTTTAGCTAGTGTGTCTACAGACACTACTACAAACGCAAAAAGTCTCCAAAATGATTATCACGTACGCTCACCAATAGAATAATGACGTAATTGCAAAAAAGTTAAAATCTTATTTTGTGTTTAATTTGAATGATTTATTGTTTAATATGGATTTTTTTCGAGAATGCTCTTTATTCTTAANGCGCGCGGTAGCTAGCGCAGACTGGTTTATTCCGGTTTTAGCTAGTGTGTCTACAGACACTACTACAAACGCAAAAAGTCTCCAAAATGATTATCACGTACGCTCACCAATAGAATAATGACGTAATTGCAAAAAAGTTAAAATTTTATTTTGTGTTTAATTTGAATGATTTATTGTTTAATATGGATTTTTTTCGAGAATGCTCTTTATTCTTAATAATAATCTATAAATAAATTATGAAAAATCATGATACTTGATATGATTTACAAAATGAGTATAATTCAATATTAAACTGAAACGCTTCTTCTGATAAATTGCAAAAATGTAATTACGTCACTGCTCTATTGGATGAGCGATATATCGATCTGTCTTGAAACTTAACCATGAGCTGCAGCGGTCAGCTACATCAGATGAGAACTCTGTCGTGCTACTAAGCTTACAATTTGTACTAAAGTGTGAACTGAAGAGTGGACGCGCTATAAAATGTTATAGCGACTCGTTCAGCTCTAAATATCGCTCAATTAAATTGACGTAATATTCAATTTATAATACACAGGGTTATCACTAATATTTTGAAATGGATTTAAATTAATTCAATATTTGTAATTATTAAACAAATTCTATCTATACTAATATAAAATTGTTAAACGTCGTCAAATTTTTATATCAAAGAAAATATGACATAAATTTTGTAAATCAAAGATATTAAAAAAAACTACTCAGATCGACTAATTAAGAGGTCTTAAAACTAAATCGTCGATGTTTGTTTGTTCGAGCTTCACGCAAAAACCAGCGAGTAGATTTTGATCAATATGTTCTAGTTCTAAACGTATTATTACTTACTACTGCTTACGTACTGCGGCATATTTTATTAAAATCGGTTCGGTAGAATTGAAGATACAGCCTGATCCCTCTTTTAGTAGCGGCCGTTAAGGGATGAGAGGTCAAGTAAAATTGATTCTAAGGCTTTTTATATAAATCTGATTATTTCGGGATTTCTCATTTAGCGAAAAATAGAATTTCACGCAGGCGGAGCCGCAGCCAAAGGCTAGTAACAAATATGACAAGCGTAAGAAAATTCGAACCACTTACATAGCTCAATGGACTGCAAAGCTAAAATGGCAGTAGGCAGGACGCATTACTTGCAGAACCGATGGACAATGGACGTTGGGTTCCGGGTTCTTAGTGTTGGGATTGCAACCTTAGACCCTAACCCGCGTTGTGGGATACTTCCGAATATGTGAGTCGATGTAATTAAATTTGAAGGCAAGCAGTGATGCTTAAAGCCTCTTTGTGTCCTGATTAATAGGGAAGGTTTATGTTCAGTTGAGCCTTCACTGAATTGATACACAAAGTGGTTTATATCGACGCCCAGGGGTCGACTATGACCTGCAAGGGGTCCACGCCAACAGTCAAAACAACATTGGATGTTGATAAATTTGCAAAAAATTTATACTAACTACGCTTTGGGGGTCTACGCAAAAATGAAAATCATTACAATTAGTCTACAAGACAAAAAAAAAGTTTGAGGACCTCTGCTTTACTATAGCGTCACTGTGAGTCGAGCTGAGATTTGACTCTTGTTGATTACGTAAGTGTATTGAAAGTCAAAACGCATTTTTATAAGAAGATAATCTTTATCGTTTAACCATTATCGTTTAACCTTTATCGTTAGCATAAATTTCATTTCTCGATCATACAACGCTGTAGACAAAAACACAAATAGCCGTAAAGACCGCTTACCAATCAACATGATAGATACCACTATTTCGGTATGTTTAATTCAAGAATTTATTAATTATAACCCTGTATATTTTCCTAATAATTTAACAGAAACATAACTCTTAACTAATATATATTTATTAAACTCAACGGATAATAATTATAATGCCAACATCAACAATCAAACTAAATAAATAATATTATTTTGGACTAGATTAAGAGCGCAAAATTAAATTGCCCACGAAAGCTGATATACCAATGTAATATAGCATACATACAGGGTAGCTTGCTACTGTTAATAGTAGTTTCAAAAAAGGGAAGTAGTAATAGTAGTTTCAAAAGAGAGTAACGACAAAATTTTGTGCCATATCGATTAATTGATAACGAGAAATGAACTGGGAGAAAAAGGCCTAATTTAAAAAAAAACAATTATGAGATAAAAAAAATATTACTATACCAAAAAAAAAAAACACTTGGTTCGCTT
>WUAW01006874.1:3678-15575 GCA_017165845.1 Thaumetopoea pityocampa | reverse complement strand
ATAGAACACCCAGACTCAGAACAACAATTTGTGGATTACACAAAGTTGTTGTCCCGTGTGAGGATCGAACCTACAACACTCGACAGCGCAGTGGACGCTTAAATCACTGCGCCATCCGTGCATTCAATTGAAATAGTTTTATATTTTGTATGAGTGGAACTGCTGGCATCTGACTGTAGCGCGACGCATCGAGCGCGTGGAAATGACGCGGAATGGGTCTGTACTCACTAAAGTCATGCGGCGTGTAAGAAATTTTAATAAATCATTCAGCGTCTTTATTAAAATAGGAGCCTCCTCTTTAAAAAGGAGGGATTTGCCATAATCTCCACCCGTGGCAGCCGTCTTGGAGATCGCAGTAGATTTTGGTTAAATAACAGGATAACGCTGCTGCCTATTATCCTGGCACAACCCTCAACTGGTTCTCGGCATCCACGAGAAAAGATAGAGTGGCGCTAATTATTATGCCAGCGTCATACAGCGTGCATAACATCATATAAATTCCCCTAAACCATTATATTTCTCCACCGGCAGATCATCCCGGCGCTTTCTTAATGTGTTGGCTACGACAAAGATTTCAGTTAATAGAAGTCTGAAAAAAATAATTTTCCAGCGATTTGCGGTATTACCATGTACAAATTTATATGCGTCAAAAACGGCCTTATTACCTCAAATAGTGGTTATATACGCTCAGCTCATATAAGTACAACGGTGGTTTAGTACGCTCTTCATAGAAATGTCGTGGGTTTGATCCCGGTTCCATAATGTTTGGTTATGTTAACTCATGTACCATTTACATTGTAAATATCAATGTATTATTATTAGATGACTGATTGCTGTAGTGGCAATGACCCTGATTTTTAAACCAATGAGTCCCGAGTTCGAATCCTGGTAGGGAGAAACTTTGTGAGGTGAGCACAAATGTTTGTATCCGACTCATGGACGTATTTGTCTATTTATGTATCGCATTTTATCTATATAAGTATGTATATCGTTATCTAGTACTCAAGACCACAGGGAATCCTAGTTTGGGACTAGATCAATGTGTGTGAAAGTATCCAGAATATTATTATTATATTACTAGCTTTTGTCCGCGGCACCACCCGTGTAAATGTCGGTTTTCTGCTACATGAGAAATCTCGAAACGAACAGATTTATAAATATATTATATATAATAAAACCAGTTTTACTTGAGCTCTCGTACCTTAATAGCGGCTACTAAAACAGGGATCAAGCTGTATCTTCAATTCTACTAGACCGATTTTGGTGAAACATGCTGCATTATTTAAGTCGGAATAGTTCTTTAAGACTGTAATCATTTGACTAAAATCTACCCGCTGGTTTTTGCGTGAAACCCGAACAAATAAATAAACATCGACAAATTTGGTTTCAGAAGCCCTTAATTAGCCGATCTGATTAGTTTGTTTTTCAATATCTTTGATTTTTGATAATATGACATTTAACAATTTTATAATAGTACAGATCATAGATAGACGGATGCCCCTGCTATGACAGTCGGCGTGGGTGCAGCTGTTCCGAGCCGTGGCCTCTGCCTTTCACCACATAAAGCATTCAAATGTTGTCGTACGTCGTAGATGGCTGTATATGTGTCGTACGAGTGCGGACGGATCTACCGTCGCCAATGTACTGCAGTATTGTGCTAAGTTTAATGCTTGCGGTCGCTCGCGCGCGTTACGAAGCCTCGTGGCAACTAACGTACACACTTTTAACACTTTTCCATCAAACCATATTATACAATACACTCGAAAATTAGACTCGCGTGTTAATTGTTANTTTCACCACATAAAGCATTCAAATGTTGTCGTACGTCGTAGATGGCTGTATATGTGTCGTACGAGTGCGGATGGATCTACCGTCGCCAATGTACTGCAGTATTGTGCTAAGTTTAATGCTTGCGGTCGCTCGCGCGCGTTACGAAGCCTCGTGGCAACTAACGTACACACTTTTAACACTTTTCCATCAAACCATATTATACAATACACTCGAAAATTAGACTCGCGTGTTAATTGTTAAAAAAAAATATAAGTTTCATAAAAAAAAATCTATTGGCATGTTATAATAAATACGAGAGGACTACAATCACGATTTTATAACTTTTGTGATAAGGTTTTCCAATTTACAATTGTGCGGTAAGTGTTATTATATTTTTGTTTTCATAGATAAGCTTTGTATACATACTTAGTATGCATATCGTCGGCGTAATAACGGTGTCACTTCATCTCGTGCAGTGGTTGTTGTGATAACCAGCTGAGTGATGTGCCAGGATGATAGGCAGCAGTGTTATACTGTTATTCAATTATAATTTACTGAGATCTCTAAGAGGCATGCTAAGCGTGGAGATTATGGCTAATCCCTCCTTTTTAAAGAGGAGGCATCACCAGCAGTGGGCTTCCAAGAGTTGATGATGATTATAATGAAATACCATATTTACATAATAAAAAAACATTTAGCATTTTATATAAGGGGATAATAGAGACCTTTATTAAACTCTATGAAAACGTCTATATTTCACTAAAACATTCTAAAATAGCTCACGTGAGGGGGTGAGCCTATTACTGTGATTATGATTTCAATGACATGTTGTTATCCACAGCAAGGAGTGGTATTCTTTTTCTAATATAACAGAATACTTCTTTATGGCGCATCAATTTAACATATTTTTAGTGAAGTATAATATATTTGAGTCGTATAGAATCAAAGGCGGCTATCTCACTTTTGGCAATTTTTAGGTGAGAATGAAAAAAAAATCATTGTTTTTAATAGTATATCNTGATTATGATTTCAATGACATGTTGTTATCCACAGCAAGGAGTGGTATTCTTTTTCTAATATAACAGAATATTTCTTTATGGCGCATCAATTTAACATATTTTTAGTGAAGTATAATATATTTGAGTCGTATAGAATCAAAGGCGGCTATCTCACTTTTGGCAATTTTTAGCTGAGAATGAAAAAAAATTCATTGTTTTTAATAGTATATCTGTTTGTTTAAATTGATATTGGCCATGTTCATTGGAAAATCAACGCTAAATCTTGATTTAGTATCAAAGATGTCAGTGTAATGAGAATAAATTTTTAATAACCTTTTCTTTTATAGTTACTCAAAACTTGCTCAAAACGAGATAGCCGCCTTTGATTCTAGACGACTCAATTGTATTGTATTGTATATTGTACTGGCTTTTGCACGCGGTTCCGCCCACGCGAATGTCGGTTTTCGGGTCGGCTACATGGGAACACCTGACACAATCATAGATTTATATAAAAAGTCTTAGAACGACATTTACTTGACCTCTCGTACCTTAACGGCGTACTAAAACAGAGATCAAGCTGTATCTTCAATTATGTTGAACCGATTTTGATGAAATATGCCGCAGTATTTAAGTCGGAATAGTAACTGTAAGGCTGTAATAATTTAACCAAAATCTATCCGCTGGTTTTTGCGTGAAGTCCGAACAAACATACAAATAAACAAACATCGACGCATTTAGTTTCAGAAGCTTTTTAATTAGTCGATCTGTGTATTTTGTTTTTAAATATTTTTGATTTTTGAAAATTTAACATTTAACGATTTTATAATAGTAATAATAGAATTAAAAATAACAGAATTTACACCACAGCGCCAGAGGAGAAATCGTGCGAACTCTTAATAGACATTCTAAAAGCAAAATCATTTGTGTCATAAGGTTTAAGATGTATTTTGAAATTGAAGCACAAATACTACATATTTTAGGTTAATTTTAACGGCCGTTGTCGGACGTGGGACTGGTAAATTAAAATAATATTTGATTAACGTTATACCAAACATTATACGCACTCTTGTGTGATATCCATTTTCCGAATGGCAAAGTTTAAGGTCATATTATAATAGTTTGTTTGAGTCATTGTCTTGCAATAGTTAAGTTTGTTTCATCGATTCTAATTCAAGTCCAAATTATAAAGGATTCTATTCTACAGCGGATTCTATTCTACACCGGATTCTGTTCTACAGTGGATTCTATTCTAAACCGGATTCTGTTCTACAGTGGATTCTATTCTACACTGGATTCTGTTCTACAGTGGATTCTATTCTACACTGGATTCTATTTTACACTGTAAAGTTTAGATTGCTGGTTAAATGAGAAGGATTCAGACCTTAGTGTGTATATTAAACTCTATGATTCAGATTCAACTGATTAAATCGGAGGATAACAAATCAAAAAGTGGGTTATAATATCTTGTTTCTTGTTAATGTGTATTTAAAATTGTTCGTAAACACAGATATTATGAGGTGAAAGTAACTATTTATTAACTCTATGTTTTCCATTAGCGGCTTACAAATATATGTGCAGATATAAATAATTTAAGCTAAACTAGTTTCTGCCCGCGAACATCCCGTCGGAAAAATTAAAATAACATTAAAATTTAACTATTATCTCATGGGAAGCATTACCGGTATTGTAAGCATTAACTATAACAATCTTAATCCAGGACATGATCTATCCAAGTGCCAAGTTTTATACAAATCCGTTCAACAGTTTACGCGTGTTTGAGTAACAAACATGCATACAAACTTTCATATTTATGATATTACTAGCTTTTAACCACGGCTTCGCTTTCGCATTCATGTCTACTATTTTTGTCAACTATTTTTTTCGTCTCATGGGAATAGCTTTTTGGAATAAAACGTACCCTATAATCTTTTTGTACCCCTGACAATGTGTGTACAAAATTTTATCATGATCGGTTGAATAGTTAAGATGCGAAAGCGTAACAAACAAACAAACTCACATTCAATCAGTTAGTACTAATTTTTGCCTGCGGCTCCGCCCGCGTCACTGCCGGTTTTCCGCTACTTGGGAAATCTCAACACAATCATAGATTTATATAATAAGCCATAGATCCATTTTTACTTGAGCTCTGGTACCTTCACGGCGTTTACTAAGAGAGGGATCAAGCTGTATCTTCAATTCTACCCGACCAATTTTGATGAAATATGTCGCAGTATTTAAGTCGGAATAGTAATTATAAGACTGTAAGAATTTGACCAAAATCTACCCGCTGGTTTTTACGTGAAGCTCGAATAAACAAACAAACATCGACGGATTTGGTTTCAGAAGCCCTTAATTAGTCGAACTGAGTAGTTTTTTAAATAACTGATTTACAAAATTTGACATTTAACAATTTTATAATATTATAGTATAAAGTATGGATTCGCCGTCCGTTTATTAAGACGGTTATGTGACATTTTGCAAAATTTGAGTTATATATATTAAGTAAAAGAGCATAATTTTCTCTATCGAACAGTCCAAGTCATATTTTTCTATCTTTATTTAGCTACAAGATCTGGGCACTTTGTACACGGCCAACTGCATTATTTTTGAGATCGTTCAACAGTTAAATACGGTTATGTCACTTTATATATAAACATAATTAAAAACAATGTTATTAAACTTAGCACTCATAAAACCCATAAAATGAAAGCTTAACAATAAATAAGTAATTTGATCTATTAAATTTAGTATATGTCTCAGTGTTGGGGAACATTATTTCTTACGTTTTTGCCCATAACTCAAAATTAGGTTTATTCACTTAAAGGACTTTTAGTAAACGGATGGCAGTGAGTAGGATTATAGTACGAACGGCTAAGTGTCAATTATATGTATCATAGAGCCATCACACTTGTGCTGTTTACTTGTAGAGTAAAACAAACATATGACCGGTCTTCGCCGGGTGACCGCGGACGTCGCCGAGTCGGTGAGACCGACCTCGCTTCCGCCGGTACCTCTTAGCCACGGCTGAACGTCGCGCGTTTGTCCGATTCATATATGGCAGAGGTGTATCAAAACAAAGGCTGCGCATTTCGTCTGTACATTGTTAATAGCGTTATAAAATGACGTGACGACAGATATTGTGAAACAAAACAGTGAACGATCGTTTAATTCAAATGGTGAGCGAGTGCGGTACTATAATAACGGCGTATATAGCGAGATGATGATTATAACCCATGATGACGTTGATGATTACGTCACCAACTGTAAGGTCGAAATGTGGCAGCAGTGGCAGTAGATAGTAGTAGTAGTAGATCTTCTGACCGGACGGTTGTTATGTCTGGCGGGGCCTGCCACTGTCCCGACGGTAGATGTCGGGACGTTGTATATACGCTAAGTCGCTATTAAACTTTATGCACGTGATTCAGACTTCTAATGTCGTTACTTTCAGTATTGCACCATCTGTTGAGGATGTGTGGTACTATGTAGTGAAGTAGGTCACCATAGCGCGTAGTTCATAAACATGGCATCCGCTAAAGCGATTGCGTATTCCTGCGATTCCTTCCAATTCCGCGACTATTAAAGTTAATGTCACAGCATCTCTCGAGATGCCGTTCTGCGTTTAAGGCAATGGCTGGAGTACATGCTGCATTGGCCACCGATATTCGATAACCAGTGATTGCAATGGTTTTTTAGACTCCCTTGCCGGTAACGCTGTCTAGTTTGGAGGCCAGCTGCGGTCATTACCAACTCTTATTTCGGAAAACCTACCATTATTACACTTAAAACACAGTCATTATTTACGCATGGCATGAGACATTTTTTTTATCTGCACAGTTGTATTCATACACACATACGTTTATCAACACAATGGAAGCCATTTTTTATTTGTTCTGTTAGTAATAACGGCCATTGTCTTTTATTGAAGTCCGATACATGGGCACAAGTCATTCAATTCAATTCGTACAATTTCCACAAGTTCATTCAACATTTACTGCGATACCTTTTTATGGGGGAGCCAATATTCAGCAGTGGGCTTCCACAGGCTACATTATGATGATGCTATGGGCACTTTAAGTAGCTGTGAGTGCCCAGCGGAGTAGAGTAATGTATACATATAATAAAATCGTAAACGAGCCGTGCCTGTACAATGAATATTTTTTCAAAAAAAAACCATCCATACAGGTTGTAGTTATGTTACCGGAGCCAAAAATATAGTTTTTAGAAATTTTGTCTGTTTGTCTGTGTATTTGTGCACGCTAATCTCAGAAACGGCCGAACCGATTGGAATGCGGTTTTCACTGTTGCATTGTGGCAAGTTTCTTGTAACATTCGATGTTTGTTTCATTCTTATTAAAATCAGAGAATATAATTTATGTATTTCGCTCTTACCGAATGCCCACGCGGACGGAGTCGCGGGCACGGCTAGTATGTAATAAAAAGTTTAGCTACTTCTTGCTAAGATATCGTTATAGAAGTCAGTTAAATAAGGACNATAATTTATGTATTTCGCTCTTACCGAATGCCCACGCGGACGGAGTCGCGGGCACGGCTAGTATGTAATAAGAAGTTTAGCTACTTCTTGCTAAGATATCGTTATAGAAGTCAGTTAAATAAGGAGGGATTTAGTGTTGCATTTTTTTCAGTAAGCGCCCCAATGAAATAATTTTTGCTTTTTACCCGTCTGCGCCAGAAGGAGTGTATGTAGTAGTAGTTTTTCGAGTGTATGTATGTGTATTTCTTTGTCACGCTCTGTAGTCTAAACGGCTTGAGAGATGTTGTTTGATTCTTCTTAATTGTAAGAGTAACACTGGGTATATTAAAATTATTAAAAATTAAAATGGCCGATTTCTGCCACCAAATTGTACATAGAGTGGGGTATCGAAATAAAGAATGTCATAACTGGCTTACAAAAATATATACCACTAATATGTTTAAATGTAATTTGGAATGGAAATGATAAAAACATAAAAGAAAACGAAAAAATAATATAAAAACATTATAGAAAAACAAAAAAACCGACTGCGTGAAGAATTGTGAACTTAAATTTATAAAATTAATAAATGAATTGAAAAGATGGAAACAAGTTGGAAAAAAAATTATTTTTTCGAATTATGATTGACAGTGTTTAGAAACGCAGTCGGAGACATAGCGTTAGGGTATTGGAACCTGTTCCACTACTTATTTTCTTGCTCTACCCGTATCACCAAAAAATCACCAGCCATTCACAGTGGAACGCATTGTGAATTGTTGATGTCTCCGAGTGCGAAGTAATTTTGAAAATTTTAAATGTACAATTTTTCACGTAGTCGGGTTTTTTGTTTTTTCAATGATGTTTTTATTTGCAGAATAGTTTTTTAGCAAGGCTNCGACTGCGTGAAGAATTGTGAACTTAAATTTATAAAATTAATAAATGAATTGAAAAGATGGAAACAAGTTGAAAAAAAAATTATTTTTTCGAATTATGATTGACAGTGTTTAGAAACGCAGTCCGAGACATAGCGTTAGGGTATTGGAACCTGTTCCACTACTTATTTTCTTGCTCTACCCGTATCACCAAAAAATCACCAGCCATTCACAGTGGAACGCATTGTGAATTGTTGATGTCTCCGAGTGCGAAGTAATTTTGAAAATTTTAAATGTACAATTTTTCACGTAGTCGGGTTTTTTGTTTTTTCAATGATGTTTTTATTTGTAGAATAGTTTTTTAGCAAGGCCAATTAAATATAAAAAGTAATCTTTGAAAATAATAATATTTAAATGAACTTTTTTATTTTTGGTTCGTGGGGGAAAATCTTCATAAAGATTCCCAACCTTTTGTGAGGAAGTCTGGAGTATGTGGGATTGTATCCCTCTAAAAACTTCCACAACGGCTTCCCTCGATATCACGGAGGGATATGCAAATCTCTACAAGAATGTCTTCGGTGCCTGTCCGGGGGTCTTGCTAGTTTTGAGCTCTTCTCTGAAGGTTTCAGTCTTATTATTAACTAGCTTTTATCCGCGGCTCCGCCCGCTTAAATGTCAGTTTTCCGCAACATCCCGACACAATCATAGATTCATATAAAAAGTCTATGAACCAATTTTACTCGATCTCTCGTACCTAAGCAGCGACTACTGAAACGGAGATCAAGCTGTATCTTCAATTCTACTGGACCGATTTTGATTAAACATGCCGCATTAATTAAGCCGGAATAATAACCTTTAAGATTGTAACAGTATAATCAAAATCTATCCGTTGGTTTTTGCGTGAAGCCCGAACAAACAAACACACATCGATGGATTTANCAGTTTTCCGCAACATCCCGACACAATCATAGATTCATATAAAAAGTCTATGAACCAATTTTACTCGATCTTTCGTACCTAAGTAGCGACTACTGAAACGGAGATCAAGCTGTATCTTCAATTCTACTGGACCGATTTTGATTAAACATGCCGCATTAATTAAGCCGGAATAATAACCTTTAAGATTGTAACAGTATAATCAAAATCTATCCGTTGGTTTTTGCGTGAAGCCCGAACAAACAAACACACATCGATGGATTTGGTTGAAGAAGCCCTTAATTAGTCGATCTGAGTAGTTTGTTTTTAAATATCTTTTATTTTTGAAAATTTGACATTTAACAATTTTATAATAGTATAGATAAGCATTAAGATGAGAATAGTATATTTCAGAGGATTGTTACTCGTCTAGCAGTCTGCTGGCTTACACCTCAGCCCTGTGTGATTGCTGACCTAATTTACTCCTCAGACGGGCCAAAATATTTAAATAACCTAGTTAGTAGTTAAAAACTGATAAGTGTTTGTATCCAAACAGTCTAGGAAAACAATTCGGTCTTTATCACTGGCTATCTTTGTTTGTATGTTTGTTCATAACAGAACAAACATACAAGTATAACAACTTGATGGTTATACATCATATACTTAGTCTTGCCATAAATACTGTTACACGGAAAATATANTGATTGCTGACCTAATTTACTCCTCAGACGGGCCAAAATATTTAAATAACCTAGTTAGTAGTTAAAAACTGTTAAGTGTTTGTATCCAAACAGTCTAGGAAAACAATTCGGTCTTTATCACTGGCTATCTTTGTTTGTATGTTTGTTCATAACAGAACAAACATACAAGTATAATAACTTGATGGTTATACATCATATACTTAGTCTTGCCATAAATACTGTTACACGGAAAATATCTTTTTTTTTTGCATGTAACATTTATTACAGTAGTGTGCGTTAGTTTATACATTAATATAATAGCATTAAAAAATATGAAGTTCAATCAAAATTAATTCCATTGGCCTTCATAGAATCCTTTAAGCCTTGAGGCCAGTTATCAATTGAAACACGCACTTTCCATGAGAAAACTCTTACTGCCAATCTTATGGATTGTTTGAGAGACTCCAAATTATCATGGCGTTTAGAGCGTGCCATACTTTCTAAAATTGACCACAAATCATAATCCAGCGGATTAAGATCTGGACTAGATGACGGCCAGTCTTCAGGTCGGATGAAGTCAGAAACGTTTGTTTTCAACCACGCTTGTGTGGATCGAGCTTTATGATCCGGTGCTGTGTCTTGCTGAAAGGATCGTTCTTGCTCAAGTTGGAGAATGGGACCTCTTTCTTCCGCCTGTGATATCAGCCATTGTCGAGAGTGAGAGCGCCTGGGCAGCAGTTGCCATCTATTGTCAGGTCGTCATGACGACCAAGGAGACAGCTGAGCGGGTGCGGGAAGAAGTCTCGCAAAATCCCACTCGACGAAGATGTCCAGGGCGTAGGCGTGGGGCCTACGCGAACCTGCTCCCGCCCTGTGAGTGGCGGGGAGGGCACCCCGTTGCTTGAACAGAAGCAGGCTCGTGGCGAGGGCGCGCTGCGTCAGGCGCGCCCTCATACAGGAGTCGGCGAGCCAAACACCTCGCCCAAGACGAGGCTCGCGTAAACAGCCAATTGCGCCCGCGCCGCGGGTGTGTACGGGCGTGCTCCCGCGGTCGGGCGCGAGGGGTCTAGATTTTAGTGGGGTGCAGTTTTAGTGGGGTGCAAACCCCACGTAACTGTTATGCCGTGCCCTTGGCACAGCGGTATGTGTGAGATATTTCTGCACGGGAAAAAAGGTCAAATTGCCTTGAAAAAATACGGTCACTTTTCTATGTTAGTCACAGTTTTATTATAATATTCAATATTGTTCACGATTATTGAAGTATTAATACACAAAACAATACCAAATTTATATATTAACTGTTTTTGCCCGCGGCTTCGCCCGCGTGAATGTTGATCTAGTTCTACATGAGAAATACCAAAATAAACATAGATTTATATAAAAAACCTAAGAACCACTTTTACTTGACCTCTCGTACCTTAGTGGCGGCTACTAAAACAGGGATCAAGCTGTATATTTAATTCTACTGGGCGGATTTTGATGAAACATGCCCTATTATTTAAGTCGAAATAGTACCTTTAAGACTGTTTTTGCGTGAAGCCCGAACAAACAAACAAACAAACATCGACAGATTTGTTTCAGAAGCCCTTAATTAGTCGATCTGAATAGTTCGTTTTTAATTATCTTTTATTTTTGAAAATTTGACATTTAACAATTTTATAATAGTTTAGATTATCAAAATAAACTAACAATAATAGAAAACGTTAAAATAAAACTGCGCGCGACGTGTCGCTCGGGTCGCCGCCAAGACCCCCTGAGCTACACTCACGTCTACACTTTATCATCGACATCATCACCTCGTGGAAGTGCACCACTGGACGTGAGCCTCCACCTTAAAAAGGAGGGATTGGTCATAATCTCCTCGCTCGGCAGGCGTGTTGGAGATCGCGGTAGATTTCGATTGGATAACGGGATAACGTTACCACCTGTTATTCTGGCAAATCTTTCAGCTGTTTCTCATAGCACACACGGTAAGAGATGGAGTGACGCTAATATTATGTCGGCGCCATTTAGAACTTGCTTGACAATAATTTTTGGGCTTTTCGTGACGAATTTCTATGATAATCGGTAGGCGGGAAGGAAAAACTCGGAGATGTGAGCACGATATTATTTTATCTAACTGTACACATCGCTCATCCAATAGAACAATGACGTAATTACATTTTTGCAATTTATCAGAAGAAGCGTTTCA
>WUAW01006873.1:44354-54650 GCA_017165845.1 Thaumetopoea pityocampa | reverse complement strand
CTATTTTTAAATATCTTTGATTTTTGAAAATTTGACATTAACAATTTTACAATAGTATAGATAGATCAACATGCATTATAACGCGTGTGTTACACAATATAGTTTTGTGTTTTGTATAGTACATAATTTAACACCATATTTTCAATTTATGTTTTGATAAAGACGTTGTATTTATTTGTAGACTCTTCGACAGTCCACACACGCCGAAGACACTCCTGGAGAAGTGTTCCACGCCAACTCACCACGCGACGCCAAGGTCGAAGATATTACCGCCAAAATTGAATTTGCAGACAAGTGAGTTACGCACGGTTGTCATGGAGAAATATTATTACCATCATCAGCCTGTGAAGATTGATGATCATGGACTTCCTTCACGTAAGAGAAGGATTTGCACTTGGGAGGCGTCTTGGAATCCACAGTAGATAATGGTTGAATAACAGGTTTTTTTTACCATATTTATGCTAGTACTTGACTATAGTCCCACCTGATGGTAAGTGGCGATGTAGCCTAGGGTGGTAAGACATACTAGCTTAATAAAACACCCATTCACTCTTGTCTTAAATACACCTACATTATAATCGGACGGAAATACTGACGCGGGAAGACTGTTACAGTCTGGCTGCATGTATTATGAACGTGGAAGCAAATCGATTCGTGTGGGTGGCGGGGATGACTACGAGGTAGGGATGATAGGGGAAGGAGGATGAAGGATAATATGGATTTCACATCAACCACCGGAGGAGATGGAGTGACATTATAATTATACCAGCGTCATACTGCTGTGTGGCGCTGGCATAATGAGAGGCAGGACATCAAAAAAACCCCAAATTTTTGCCCCACTGCAGGACGCAAGCCTCTTCTCAGAATAAGAAGGGGGTTGGGCTATCGTTTACCAAGTCGGCATAATGCGGGATGGCCGTCAGTGGGGAAAATTTCTCCTTGTGTGACATGTTTTCCTTCACCGTTTCAAGCGAGTGATAATTATACTTGCATATTTATATAGATAAATACTTATTAAAATAAAGACTTATATAGATTATTGAAAGAAAAAAAAAACAAATAACCCGACTGCGTGTAAAATGTATTTTTTTTTTATAATTTTGATTGACACCTCTCAAGCTAAAATCCATCAAGCCATGCAGAGCGTGCCAAAGAAATATATACAATCATTTTTAATCTAAATAATAATGATTCTTCTAATAGTTAGAAAGCAGAGCTACTATCAGTCGAGCCAAACACTCCTCAGTGAATCAAAATGAACCGAAAAGTATTATTTAAAAGTGATTTAATAAACTGTTAAAAGAATGAAGAACGTCCAAAGATATTGTAATTTTCTAGATTTTTAATGGTAGCATCTAATTTTTTTTTTTTGAGAATTTGATCGGCGCTATTGACTGTCATTCTGTTGTAACAGAACTTAACTAAATTTGGACTCTATCTTTTTCTAATGTCAAACGCCAAAACGAGATAGTTACAATTTTGGTGACGTCAGTTTCGTTTAGACACGTCAAAATTAAGAGATTTATCGGAACATGCCGACTTAAGATACGCGAAAACACAACATTTTTTTATACCTTTTGACAGAAATGTAGGTTGGTACTCGCTAAAAATGTTTGCTGTCTCGTTTTGGTGTTTGGGATTAGAAAAAGATAGGGAGAGTCTAAATTTAGTTAAGTTCTGTTACAACAGAATTACCACTATTATGCTTACAACATGCATTAAGATACAAGTTATTGTTCCAGTATTACCATCAGGATCCAGTAACCACCTCCATCCACCATCAGAGAACGAGGACAGCGCTATAGGTAGCTTGCCACCGGAAGAGCTTGATGAGTCCAAGCTTCATGTTAGAAGGCCAGTGGCGAATATCAACCCATTCACACCTGATGGTGAGCCGTCGTTGGTCTTACAGTTTTTGCTTGAAATTTGGTGTGGTCTCTTTTCTCTTAACTCTTCAGATGTTTTTTTGCCCAACTTATATTACAAGATAAGGCGTTTCACTCAAATTCCATTGATATGTGATTTACAACATATGATTATAAACTGACGGGATTCTATTCAGTTTTTTGACGACGTTGTGGACAGTAATTCGGGCCCCCGAAAGACCTTTCGCTTCGCGGAAAGCGATCGCTCCAAGGGTTAAGATAGCTTTTAAAAGAAAAGCTGTCTGATGCATTTAACACGGTAGAATTTTGCTATTGTCTTTTGAAAATGACATTTCGTATGCTTTTTTTTTCTGAAATTTTAATAATTAATAAATATTATGCTCAAAAAAAATTTGAATTCAAGATCAAAAATATTTCACTACGGTTTTCCGTAGTGAAATATTTTTATATAGGAAAATCTAAAAAATATCCTGTGGTTTTATGTAAAGGATGTGAACCGTATCTTCTGTTGCCCTAAACTACGTTATGCCCTCTACAATATCTTCCCTCCCAAAATTCCTCGTCCTACCTCTTATACATACCTTCTTTCTTACCCCCTCCTTTATCTCTATTTTATGTAAATTTGTAAATACGAACAACATTCAACTGTAAATAATTCCCTCATTAACACACTAACCTGTAAATATTTGTCATAGCTATTGTTTGTCTAACCAACACTACTAACAATGGATCTATGTTTTGTCACGTCCTTTTTTCAGATTTATTACCCTGGCCGTAGGATTTTCCGTCGATGGACCCCTCTGTCCTTCCACCATCAAAACTCTGTATCTTCATCGGTCACCATCCCTTAAGTTTATGATACTTTCATAACGAATACTGCCAGAATTGTATAAAATTGGTCAAACGCCATAAACTAAGAAAGAAGAAGAAGAGTGTATAATTTTGATATTTTTTTTTTGTGCAGGGCAAGCGATGAATAAGAAAAAGCGGGCATTGTCGAAGACACCTACTTGGGGTGATATAACCCCAGAACAACCGGCCAAGAGACTACGGGTAAGTTAACTACAGTACCTTATCGTATTCTCGGATCCGAGAAATGAGAACCACATATGTGTTTTGACAGCTGGTATCGACCCCTTGCAAGTTATCGTCGACCCCTGGGGGTCGATATAGTTCACTTTTAGGTATCAATGCTTTAGATCAACAACTTCTACTTTCGTAACAGTAGGCTTCCACAGATTGTGATGATGGTGTGTTTAAATTTGAATGTTATCGACAGGAATCGAACATCTCCCGGTACAACGTGGAGTTTATCGAAGTGTGCGTAATAGGCAGAGGCCAGTTCGGCCGCGTGACCAAGTGCGTGAACAAGCTCGACGGGTGCATGTACGCGCTGAAGCGCTCGCTGCGGCCGGTCGCCGGCTCGGTGGCCGAGAGGGCGGCGCTCAACGAGGTGTACGCCCACGCCGCGCTCGGCAAACACCCGCACGTCGTCAGGTCAGCTGGGTTAATATTCTGGACGCGCGCGTTGAACGAGCCCCGAACTAGGACTCCCTGTATCTTAGTACTAGACAATGATACTTAATTTATAAAATTTTTAAATGTCAAATTTTACAAATCAAAGAAATTAAAAAAAAAACTACTAATTAAGGGCTTTTGAAACGAAATTGGTTGATGTTTGTCTGTTTATTTGTTCGAGCTTCCCGCAAAAACCAGCGGATATACTATAGTCAACTGTTACAGTCATAAATTCCGACTTAAATACTGCATCGTGATTCATCAAAATCGGTCCAGTAGAAATAAAGATACACCTTGATCCCTGTTTTAGTAATCGCCGTACGTACTTCAACGGCGACTAAAAAGCCAAACAACCACTTTTACTTGAGTAAAAGTGGTTGTATATAAATCTACTATGATTGTTTCGGGATAAATCCCGAAACAATCATAGTAGATCGGATATAGATAATCAATCGGTTTTCCTCAAATGGTAAACCATTTGAGGAAAACCGACATTAACGCGGGCGAAGCCGCGGGCAAAAGCTAGTACTTATATTGATAAATGCAATACATAATACATTCATGACTCCGATACAAACATTTGTGCTCATCACACAAGACTCGTTTTACTAGGATACGAACCTGGGACTCATCAGTATAGAGAGTAGGTTCAATGCCACTGTACCAATCAGTCATCACCAGTTGGAAGGACGTAATGCCTGAGGCATTTTCTACCAGTCAGCCTGTATATGGTGTTGACATTACATGAGGTAGATGAAGTAACTGATGGAGAATAAAGGATTATGAAACACATGTTTATCTAAAGTTTGTATATAATGCACTAATAGACAGATGTTATATACAAATACACAAATATAGGATACAAAATAGACTAATACAATAAAGGTAAAATGTATTGAATATAATAAACTCTAAATTCATTGAGACGATTTTGTCATTTCACACTGAAGAAATTCACGAACTTTAATTTTGAACGATAACGTGTGGCACACTTGCTGACAGCAAGTGGCAGTGAATTCTAAAGGAGGACAGATTGAACCGCAAAAGATGTGTGGTTAAAACCAAATCTATGGGAGGGACACCGAAGAATAGAAAAACAGAAGATTATTTGTAGAGTAGAATACGAATACTGACTAAAATAGGTGGGAACGGTAGGAGAAATTAAGAGAGTATAGAGAGTAGTGATTTTATGCAACTTACAGCTATGATGAATGAGTAACCGTTTCAGTTCAGAACGAAAGGAAGACACATGGTCATATTTACAAAGATAATTAGTGTTGACTTCAGAAAGAGTTGATTTGAAAGTTCTCCCTCAGTGGAGTCTATGTTTATGCTACTATGGTAACGTCTGAATTTCGTTTGGTTAGTTAGGTTACGATGTGATGGTGTGCGAAATTTATTTGTGAAAGTGGTGACTGTGAGATTATAATGGTGGGTGTGCTGTTAAGGTCTTCTAAAACCATTGTTCTCTTTTCAGATACTACTCAGCATGGGCTGAAGATGACCACATGATTATACAGAATGAGTACTGCGATGGTGGTTCCTTACAACAGAAAATTCAGAGTGGGCCGTTGCCTGAAAGTGAATTGCTTCTCTTACTGGCACATATATCAGATGGATTGTCGTGAGTATATTTATCTTATACTATTATAAAATTGTTAAATATCGAATTTTCAAAAATCAAAGATATTTAAACAGACAGACAGATAAACTACGCAGATCGACTAATTAAGGGCTTCTGAAACTTAATCTGTCGATTTTTGTTTGTTTGTTCGAGCTTCACGCAAAAGACATTAGGTAGATTTTGGTCAAACTGTTACAGCCTTAAAGGCCACCGAGCGAAGCTCACGTTACTGACGTAGATGGCTAGTATTTTCATCCAAAGTAGTATAGGCTGAAGACTTGCCTAAGCGCGATAGATTGGTGTGATTATGCATCTAGAGTAGTGTAGCCCAAAGTTTTACTTATGTTGGATGATTTGGCAGTGAGTCATCTGAGCCCGTCTCAAAACTATATCCTTGCAATAACATTAGACCCTGACATGTCTGAAATAATGCTAGAATGAAAATGTTTTAGAATATAGCCTAACCCTACCCTCAATTAATTTCACAGGTTTCAGAATATAGCCTAATCCCACCTTCAATTAATTTCACAGGTTTTAGAATATAGCCTAATCCCACCCTCAATTAATTTCACACGTTTCAGAATATAGCTTAGGCTATATGATATGAGATTAGTCCCACCCTCAATTAATTTCACAGGTTTCAGAATATAGCCTAATCCCACCCTCAATTAATTTCATAGGTTTCAGAATATATCCTAATCCTACCCTCAATTCATTTCACAGGTTTCAGAATATAGCCTAATCCTACCTTCAATTAATTTCATAAGTTTCAGAATATAGCCTAATCCTACCCTCAATTAATTTTACAGGTTTCAGTATGTAGCCTAATCCTACCCTCAATTAATTTCACAGGTTTCAGAATATAGCCTAATCCCACCCTCAATTTCACAGGTTTCAGAATATAGCCTAATCCTACCCCCAATTTCACAGGTTTCAGAATATAGCCTAATCCCACCCTCAATTTCACAGGTTTCAGAATATAGCCTAATCCTACCCTCAATTAATTTCACAGGTACATCCACTCCCTCCAGCTGGTCCACATGGATGTAAAGCCGGGGAACATTTTCATTTGTAGTGGGGAAGGAGAGCCTTCTCATGACTCTGATGACGGCTACGATGACGATGAGCTACCGCAGCACCATCACAAGTATAAGATTGGTAAGTTGTTTAGGTTTGACCCATATTTCATCATCATCATCATCATCATCAGTCTGTGAAATTCCACTGCTATGTAGATACAGGATATTGGCATAACCTCCATGCTTGGCAGGCGTCTTGGAGGTCGCAGTAGATTTTGATTGAATAGCAGGATAAGGCTGCTGACCATCATCCTGGTGCATAAGGGATGCACAGCATCCACGAGGAGAGATGGAGTGACGCTATTATTATCTCGTCGCCACACATTTATTTAGTTATATTTTTAATTATTTAGTTCTATTTTAAATATAAATAATTAGTTATATTAAAAGAAACTGCTTGAAATAAAATTGGTATGAACTAATGTCGCTAGTCGGTGTTTTCGTCCCAGTGTGATAGGGGGCGAGCCTATCGCCATACTTCAGGTTGATGTTTTGAAACTGAATATCTTGACTGTGTTTTTATTCACCGAAAGCAAGGGAAGGATTAATATTTTTTTTTTATTATAATCGTCTAAGAAATGTAATAATTTAAAAAATTTGATCTATGATATGCCGTTATAATCTGTGGCCATGGAAAGTATGCTAATTGGATAATTTTAATGTTGCCCGGCAGGTGATCTTGGCCACGTGACTTGTATATCCTCCCCAACTGTGGAGGAGGGCGATTGCAGGTACCTACCAAATGAAGTGTTGCATGAAGATTTTACGCATTTAACTAAAGCGGACATATTTGCTTTCGGTAAGTAAATGATGTTCAATGGCCATATGAGACACAATAGTGCCAATTCATTTTTAGTGAGTACCAACCTACAATTCTGTCAAAAGATACCAAAAAACGACGCGGTTTTGCGTATCTTTAGTTGGCATGTTCCGAGATCATGTCTAAATTTGTATCTAGAATTTAATTTGACCTGTCTAAACTGACAGGGCCAGAATTGTTGCTATCTCGTTTTGGCGTTTGGAATTAGAAAAAGATAGGGAGAGCCTAAATTTAATTGTGTGACGGCGGAATTTACACCAATAGGGTGCAAATGAAGTGTTGCATGAAGATTTTACGCATTTAACTAAAGCAGACATATTTGCTTTCGGTAAGTAAATGATGTTCAATGGCCATATGAGACACACTAAAAATATAGACTCGCTAAAAATATTTGCTATCTATGCTATATATGTAAAAAATCCAACACAGGAGACATCCTGTGTTGGATTTTTTACATTATTTTATGAACGATAGCAAAGACCATTAAAAAGAAATCTTTCTGTGAAAGCAGTACCGGAATTACTGGTACAATGAGGTAGAAGAGTGGGGGCGTAATGAGAACAACTCACTCTCTCTCGCATATACGCTCCATAATGGCGGTGACGTCATAAAACAGTATGTGCATTCTTCTTTGTAAATTGACGATTACCCCCACTACCACATTTGAAAGATTTTTAATGTACTCATTACTGATTTATAAGAATCGATTTTAGATTGTATATAGCATATGTTGTTGATAAAACTAATATAAAAATTTGTGTCACCTAGATACTTTGAGTATCAATGATCTAAAGCCTTTTAGTTCCCAGTGATCCAGGTGGACCCCCAGGGGTCCACGGGAGACCCGACGGGGGTCTACGTTGGCGTACGCAAATTTGCATAGTTACATCTAATCTTCACATTTTTTGTCGAGTTTTGGGAATATGGTAGAAATGTAGCTGCAGGGGTTCCACTAGAACCAGCTAAATTTTGAAAGTGGTCTATGAGAAAAAAAAGTCTGGGAACCTCTGACCTAAAGTATCCAGAGCTGTAAAATAAATTATAAAAATATTCTTTTCGAGTTTGTTTCTGATATCTGTTTTTTCTTGTTTAGGATTGACGCTGTTTGAAGCCGGCGGTGGAGGTCCCTTGGCGCCGAACGGCCCTGAGTGGCACGAAGTCCGACAGGGCTTGCTACCAGATCTGCCGAACGTTTCTAGGGAGTTTAATCAGTTGTTAAAGGTATTTTCACTTTCGTCACCACGTGTTGAATTCACAGTTGGATGTCATAGTTTCTCCTTCAGCCGTCCCCTCAGCTAGCGCAGGCTCTCAATTTAAGTAAATCCGGTGATAATGGTGGAGACTATCTTTTTTTAGAAAGGCATGCCCCATTTCTCGAACATTACAACTGGCTTTAGATATATGACCTTCGTAAGTGGTCAGAGACACTGGTGATAATTTCGCTGTAATAGAACTTAACTAAATGTAGTCTCTCCCTATCTTTTTCTAATGTCAAACACCAAAACGAGATAGCTACAATTTTGGCGCTGTCAGTTTTGTTTAGACACGTCAAAATTGAGAAATATAGACGTGACCTCGGAACATACGGACTAAAGGTACGCAAAAACGCAACATCGTTTGTACAGTTTGACGGAAATGTTTTGTCGGTATTCGCTAAAAATATTTGCTATCTCGTTTTGGCGTTCGACATTAGAAAAAGATAGGGAGAGACTAAATTTAGTTAAGTTCTGTTACCGCAGAATTACTACCAGTGTAAAGAAAAGAGGCGTGACTGTAGTCACGCTTCTTTCCCATTGGGATAGTCGAGAAACCACTTCTTTCCACCTGCTACGATCGTTTAATGTAGCAAAGTGGCTATCCGCAGCCAACGAGACGTATTAGGTGGCGAACCAAGACGCAGCCATTTCATAAGGTATATTTGAGCAATGAATATTGAATTTAGGAAAAGGATTATGAGATATAGGATACTACCAACTCGGAAGGAGTAAGAAGAGACAGTAGTAGCTCGGGGGCCCGGGGTCGCTTACCCGTGTACTTAAGTCTATCTGTCGGACAGGCTAAGACTGAGTACTCCCTGACCTTATAGTATACAGACCTGTATGACCTGTATTTTCAGTGTTATCGCGGCACCGTATAATGAGAACACAGCATCGCTCAGATTACTGATATTTGACGGTGTATTATGGGTAAGATGGCGGTGTCTATTTCCCCTGATCTTCACTTTCAGCTCCACCACCATTGTTGTTGCCCTAGTAATAATTTTTTTTTTAAATAGAAAATGGTTGACCCGGACCCAACGGTTCGTCCGTCGGCTGCGTGGCTCAGAAGACATCCCCTACTCCATCCTTCCGGTAACAAGAGCAAATCGCAACTCAGAAGAGAATTGGCTGCTGCTAGGATGAAGAATCAGCTGCTCGAGAGGAAACTTCTGGAGGCGGCCAAGTAAGTCCTCAATTGGAGTGTTAAATCGATCAGCCAACAGTTTTTCGGTAACTGGAAGTTGATAAGCGGATTAGAAAAGGAAGGTTTTTAAAGGTTCGGCAAAGCGCGTGTCATATTCTTGATGTTGCAGGCTAAGTTAAGCCTGTTTGCCACTTGTGGAATAAAAAAAAAGAAAAAAAGATGGCATAACAGTGTGTTGATCGGTACATTTCAAACTCTTGGTCCAATTCGTCTTCCGACTGGCACCGGGCTAGTTTTAACTCCGTCTAGACTACACCTACGGCGGTGTGAGTGGCATCCAGTTACTTCCTCTGAAGTTCCAGTCGGACTTCAAGCTGCACCCTCTTTGTAGACTTTGTCGAACTCGCGGTTTTTTAGAAAAAATAGCTTTTATTAGTTGATGTCATTAATTACACGTCAGAGTCTGTTGAAAATATTATTTTTTTTTGTATCCCTCAGGAAAGGTTTCGTTTTTGGAAGAAAAGTTACCCCCCTGACAATGTGTGTACAAAATTTCAAATGACAAAGGATTGAAATCCCATGCAGTGATGATGCCATCCAAGTATACAAGTTTGTTTGGAAAGGTATAAATCAATAGGATTATTTAAATATCATTTGTAGGAACAATGAGGCTGGCATGTTTAATACTAAACAAAAGCCTCAAAAAAAAAACATTAAAAAAAAGGATTGAAATCGTAACAAACAAACAAACTCAAATTCGCATTTATAATATTATTTAGGATTTTAAAATGTTTAATTAGTTATTTTAATGTTTAATAATACTAAAATAAAATATCTAAAAGTATTACATAATTAACATTGGAAAGGTGAAATTAAATAAACGTCATACATACACTCACGCCTTTTTCCCGCTGGGGTAGGCAGAGACCACTTCTTTCCACTTGCTACGATCCTGACATACATCTT